>JAQGAH010000763.1:0-26056 GCA_034696885.1 Lepidocyrtus paradoxus | reverse complement strand
CATTAAAATTTTGATTTTGAGAAGGCAACCTTTGCAATCAAAGTCAAAGGAGATCCGAAATGGAAACTGCTTAAGAAAGCCACAGAATTTAGTTTAATTAATGTCTCGGACTATTTAAGAAATTTGATTGAGATTGAGAGTTCATTCAGAGAGAGAGACCACTCAAACCTGAGTGATTTTTAAGATAAATATAAAAATGAATTTTAAGATATTGGTTGAAGGTATGTGACAGCTTTGGCAGTATCCAATAAGTAAAATATGTCAGGTTTAAAATTAAATGCATTAAACATGTTAGTTTCAATTGCTTGGCATGAAAATCGTAAGTTCATCTGAATGAGTAAAACATGGAAATGCTTATGATGGATTAGTTTAATTTGCGAAAAAAACAGCTCTTTCCAATTTCCAGGGAGAGATTGGTCGGGAAATGTTTATCGTGAAGAGCGGAAAGATACAAGTGATTGGAGGATCTACTGGAACTCAAGTGCTGGCTTCCCTAGGTGAGGGCTCGGTATTCGGAGAGATTGCTTTACTTGGTATTGGAGGGATGAATAAAAGGACGGCGGATGTGAGGTATTCATGGAAAGGCTTTTCCATATCAAAACTTTGTTTGAGTAGCTTATTACTTACGTAAGTAAATACTGGTTTCATATTTACGACGCATTATTTCTTGAAGGGCTGCCGGCTTTGTAAACCTCTTTGTTCTGAACAAATCGGATTTAAACGATGTTATCAGGGATTATCCCGAGGCACAGGAAATTATGCAGAAGAAGGCAAAGTAAATGGGGATATTTATATAAACAAATTTACGACGGAGAAAAATTGTACTTTCCATAAACTAGAGCTATTTTGTTTACAGGAAACTGTTGAGGGAAAATATTAAAAAGGCTCGAGCAACTCCCAGTCCTGCAGGGACGCCAGCAGATTGCGTCTCGCTTGCGGAAGAATCCGGAGTGATAATAAAAAACAAGGAGGAATCTCCACAGCTTATCCATGCCATGTTGAGGGTACGTACAATTAATTGTATTTGTATGACAGGGGTAATGCAAGACACTATTTATTCTTGGTTATCTTCTTGCTCTGTTCCAGTTGTTCCCTGCCACAACGAAAATAGGACGATATTTGAGGAAAGGCTCTAAACAAGATGATTTCATAGAGCAGGATATGTATAATAGGGAAGGGGAATTGCTATTCACTCCCAAACCGGATGACGACTACACTTATTCCCTCACAAGCTACCCACCTTCCCCATTTATACCCATATCTCCGGTTCACATTAGCCAAGAGCTGGATATGGATATGTCCATAATGACTGGAGACTCTTCGGAAAGACTCCTGTCGCCTCCAAATGGGCTCCATAATTCTTCAGAGGTCTTTCTCCCCAATCAACAAGAAGATAATCTGGCTTTTTATCCGGAACCATCCCAAAGTTTGCTATCCCCGGTCATGAGGATTGAAGATAATATCCCCATTCTCAAGACCAGGTCGGATCCAACCTCGCCGCCACCACCAGAAGCCTACACTGATGGGGTAAAGGAAGAACTGGAAAAATATTCAAGCAAGGAACCAAGAAAATCTTGCCCCCACTTTGAATCTTTTTTGGGAACAAACCGGGAGGAAATTCCGATTGAGCTACGGCCCCCTCTTTACATAATTGAGTCCAGGAGTGGAGGAGGCAATGAGCGGAGCGAAATCCCAAAGTCAAGAATCCTGCGGCGTGTGATACTCCAGCAAGACTCCTCACTTGAAGATGATGATGCTGCACCAGTCACCTATCAAAAACAAAATGAGCGGAGAAGCAGAGATGAAGACAATGCTTCCGCAGGAAGTGCTAACAAGGCAGAGTTCCCTCCATCACGTCTTAGTGCAGCTTTCATTGCATCACGCTTCATCTCCAGAACTCGGGGGCCACTTGAACGGCAATCAGAAGTTGACATTCCAGTGGCGGAAGTCCGTAACAAAATGCCTGATGGAAATGAAAGCCCCCGCTCCTTCGGGGAACGGCAGTCCTACAGTCTTGATATTGATAGTGATTGAGGTTGAGATGAACAAGCTGAAGGGCAAAATGACGTGTTGAGGATGAGAGCAGAATAAAAAAAAATCCTTTTGTGTGAGGAAAAAGGGCATTATCATTATCACATCATATTTCATATTCCTCAAGCACATTTCACAATTCACAACCCAGTAAAATTGCAAATACTGCTTCCCTTTTTAATGCATAAAGACTGCGGGCTTACGTAGGCATAGGATGTAGGGTGAATTGTTTGAAAGGAGCGTGCTTATTCAGCGGAAATTATCCTTCAGCTGTCGCTTCCAAATGGAGGAAAAATGGTTAAAAAAAATGGAGGTATATAGATAATGGGCAAAGGTGCATCGTATTTACTACGGTAACATTTAATATTTTAAAAAGGTCTGGGCTACGAGTCATCTATGGTAGTGTTGATTAAATGTGTAAGAGATTTAGAGACAGTGAATGAATGAAATGAAATGAGCAGCTTTGTAAATCAACTGCAGCTATTTTCAATTTTCCAGTATTAAGTATTTATATATTTTGCACCTGAAACATACATTTAAAAAAATTATTTTAACCTAATCTACTCTTCCAGACGAATTTTCTAATTTATTTGAATGTCAAGCTAGACCGAGAATTTATTTTTGTAAAAAACACCTGAAAATTGGATGACTCCGTTTAAATTGCTTACCTTAGCCTATAGCTGGAGTCAACTGATATGAATAAAAGTCTGTGTCGTATTTTCGTACCTTTTCTTGCCAGTATAATATGTTGTGAGGGAAATAACTAGCTGAAAAGGTAAGGGTTGATTTGGAGCTTCCCCATAAGTTTTCTTGTTACTATTATTAAACTGAGTTGGTATTTTTTTAGCGAATTAATTTAATTTTTTTTGCGTCAAATTCAATAAACCAGACATTATGAAAAACCATGCAGGGAAGTGGAAGCTGCAGACTCAACGAGACAAATGGGATTGTTTGATTTTGTTCTGATTGGCTTTTATACAAGGTTGGAATTGGTGAACCCTTGCATTTTTAATGAGTTACTCAATTTGCCACGAAATTCTACATTAGAGAGTATCTGATACGCTTCCAAATCGCTGATGTAGCGATCTGCGAGCCATGCTCCAATTTATGTTTTGTCCATGTCTGTAGATAATATGGAAATTTCTCAAGAAGACTCGTCTTAAATCCCATATCAGTAATCGGTACACTAATGATTGAGCAGGTTATTGGATATTATGTTCTCTCATGCATAATTTTATATACAAATGTAGTACATCATTAAAAATGCGAGGGTCCATCGATTTCCACTCTACCGTATAGAAGCCATTCATCAAAACAAACAAACAAAAATTATTAACAACCGATTCTTGCTTATTTTGCTTGGATTAAACTGGATAATACATATTATTATGATTACAAAATTTTGTACAACTGGGTTGACAATACGTGTCGACTTTTGTAGTGATAATTGAGTTAGTTTGGTTCAATGTTGGTAGTAAAAACCTTATAAATCGTTCTTTTAAATATTAGAAATCAATATTGACAGAGAGAAAGTGCAAAAATCTCAAAACGTACACTCTCGTGCGGACTGAGCGGACGATTTTAGTACCTTGCGTGTTATCTAACGGTATGGCTTCACCGAGTTGCATTTATATTATTTAATTATGCAATCCATTGAAATGAATTTTTATGCAATCTACACCATTGTTACTGCAAAATTACTCCAAGAGTTAAGATTTTCAGTTATATTGTTAAAAAGTAATATTTCAGCTCCCTTCTATAATCTTCAGTTTCTTCAGTTTCAGTTTGTCGCTGATGTCTTGAGCCAAAATAAATGAAATGCATGCCAAATGAAATGAATCAAATAAAATATTGCCACACTTTTATAGGCCTCAACAATTTCTGGAATGTTTGTTTCATTGATTAAAGTTCGGTCCAGTTTTGGAGTATACCTTGCAATTTTTGCTAAATGAATTATTGTTTTCTAAAGCTGCAATATCAAATATTTGGTGTAAGTAATTTACAGAAATATGCAGCTCGTTACATAATAGTATTACTTAAGGCTTTGCCAAATTGAAACAAAGATTCCGTCCTTTAACGTTCAAATGAGAACGTCTCAGCACACCCCATTTGCGAGTTATATTCTCCGTTTTCACCACATGAATTTGGGGCTGCGGGAAAGACTCCTGCAGTAGTAGATACCATACTGCCGCATTTAACTTTGCCGTCCTCTTTGTAACCAAGCTCCCCATAGGGACATTTTCTCAATTCACATTCCATTAGCGATCCGCGGACTGCTAAGTAGTCCTCTCCAGTTTCATCAATTGGCACAAACCATTCGTTGAGATTGCATGGCCCCTAAAAGTGATGGAAATTAAAATAAACATATATCAAATTATCAAATACATGCTGGTAATTTAAACCGGACAATTATTTACCTGATCAAATACTCCGTAACATCGTTCCACTTCTTGATCAAACACAAACTCTAAATTGTTATTCCGCGGACTGCAAAACATGCACTGGTTTTTTCTGTCACTTTTCACACCTTCAAAACAATCACAATTGCAATATCCAAATGTGTTACCATGCTCCACAAATATTTTTTGACCTTGTTCACAGGGACCCCGCTCGCCGACAAGATAACATCCCGAAGATTGAATCGAACCATAATGAACCCACGGCCTCCCGTTTACGTTTTTGGGACAACCGGGGGCACTCGGAAGCCTTTTTCTTGATCGGACACTGGTGTCATTATAATTGTAATCAATAGGCACTCCGTTTCTTATATCCTCAATGTCTGTAATTATCCGTTCAATGTTTGACGATTCGTCTTCCCCAGAATCGTAAATTTTATCCCAGTTGGAAGTTGTAGCAGCCCTTGCAAGAGCTTGCAAACAACACACAAACAATAATACTAACATACCCGTGGTCATGTTATGATAAGTTTTGCGTGGAGTGGAAGGCAGAACCTACAGATATATGAAAATGACGAAGACTCACTGACTGGAGATTACTTGCTCATTTGGCGTTCATTTTATATGAAATCCGATGACCATGACATAATCGGTTAGGGCACACTCTGTGCTGCTCATATCGTGAAAAAAATAGTGTAGTTGTACCAACTGAAGATATATCCTGTAAAATTTTTAAGATGTTGGAAGATTAAAGTTGGTACATTTGGACCATTTCAATGTAAACCGGAATTTTTTAATTACGATTGTTTGGTTAGTATTTCTGGGGAAGATATTTAGATTTGGAAAAGATTCATGCAAGCAAAGCGTTGAGACAACTAATTATATGTATTTAATAAAAATTTAATCCTTACGGCTCCATCAAGATATTGAATAGATGTAAAATACATGGTCAATTCGACCAACCAGTAATTTAAGTACATGTTTTTGCTGAGTTAAATGACGTTTTAGCAATGTTGAAATTACGTGAAACAATGCTTTCCGAAGTAATATGAGAGCTCAGGTTCATTTATTTTTGTTCAGTGAAGGAAATCTTTGAGAACTGATGTTTCAAGGGTTTTGGTAAATGACTTTTGTTCCAAATCAATCCCTCGGAAATGGCAAGGTAAAGCAACGTTAGTTGCAATAAAGTTATGAAAGTCTGAGGGACTGAAAGATTTCAGATTTTTATCATATCGTATTTTACAGGATTATCGACCAGATAAGTTATAATTTATAAGACCTTGGTCGTTGCGTTATGCATTGCTTACGCACGCATATTTTTTAAAACTATCTATGGTTAGAATAGAATCCATATCAGAAGGACAAAAGTAAAAGTATGTATGTCTCCGATCAGACTGGTGAGGTTGGTGGAAAATCAAAAGGATATATATACCTAGTATTATAGATTTTTTTCACATTTCAAACTACGTCAATCTAACCTTCGGTTACGTCTAAACACACATTTTCACGTCTAGGGCGTAAAGAGGTTGGTGATACATTTTTTCGTGCTTAAAAAAACTAGCTATATAAACTTGCGACCTGATACGCTAACAGTTTGCATTTGTATTATAAAAATCTGGACAATCGGCAATCGTGTAAAGTTTTTTTCTGACGTTAGTGTGAACTGATTGTCCTAGCTAGCGAACTAAATTCCTCAATTAGTAAAAAAAAAAGTATTTTAACAGAGAAAGTAAAGTACGGAAAATCTCAAAACTGTAAATGCTATCGTGCAGACAGACGGACTGTCAAGACGATTTTAGTAATTTTCGTATTATAAAATGCAAAGTTCTTACCTAGGTAATGAGTTCGCAAAGTTACATTTGAATTAATCAAGCAATCCGTTTGAATGAATTTTTATGCAATTCTAACAATTATACTTGCAAAATTATTTTAAGAGTTAATAAATAAACCATTGCTACACTTTTAGACGCCCCAACAATTTCAGAAGTTTCATTTTATTGATGAAAGTGTGATCAAGTTTCAGAGTATACTTTGCCATTTTTGCTATACAGCTAATTTTTTTAAAAGCTGTAATATCAAATAGTTGATGATTTATGTAATTTCCAGACATGTAGTTAGTTAAATAAAATATTATTAAAGTTTTGCCAAATTGAGGCAAAGATTCGGGCCTTTAACGATTAAATGAGAACGCTTCAGCGCACTTGTCTAAAAGCGGGATATACTTTTGATTTCCATAGCATGAGTTTGGGCCTGCGGCTATAGTTGCTGCAACCGTAAACAAAGTAAATTTGTTTACACATTTAACTCGTCCGTCCTCCTTAACACCAAGCTGCCCTTGGGGACATTTTCTTTCTTCACATTCCATTAGCGATCCGGACTTGGCTGAATAATCCTCTCCAGTTTCATCTATTGGTACAAACCATTCGTTGAGTTTGCATGGCCCCTAAAAAATGTTGAAATAAAAATAAGCGCATCAAATTATCTTAATGAAATTACCATCACAGCAGATACATACATGTCGTTTATGTAAAACTGGCAATTTTTTACCTGATCAAATAATCCGTAACATCGTTTCACTTCTTGATCAAACACAAATTCTAAGTTGCTCATCCGCGGATTGCAAAACATGTACCGATTTGTTCTGTCTCTTTTTACGCCTTCAAAACAATCACAATTGCAATATCCAAATGTGCTACCACGCTCCACAAACATTTTTTGACCTTGTTCACAGGGACCCCGCTCCCCGGCAAGATAACATCCCGAAGATTGAATCGAACCATACTGAACCCACGGCCTCCCGTTTACGTTTTTGGGACAACCAGGAACACTCGGGAGCCCTTCTGTAGATGGGGCACTGGTGTCATTATATCTGTAATCAATAGGCGCTCCGTTTCTTACGTACTTAATATCTGTAATTATCCGTTCAATGTTTGACGATTCGGCTTCCTCAGAATTGTAAATTTTATCCAAGTTGGAAGTTGTAGCAGCGCTTGCAAGAGCTTGCAAACAACACAAAAACAATAATACAAACATACCTGTAGTCATACTGTGATAATTTTTGTGTGACGTTTGTGTGAAGTGGACGGCAGAAATCTATCAATTGACGAAGACTCACTGACTGGAGATTACTTGCTGAGTTGACGATCATTTTATATGAAATCCGATGACCATGGCAGGTCCAGGTATAGTCTGTTCTGCTCATGTCGTGAGTAAAAAACGCGGTTGTGTCATAATGATATCTATCATGGAATAATCCATAAGATATTGGAAGATTAAACTTGGTGCATTTGGACCATTTAAAAGAAAACCGGACTTTGCTACTGTGAAATTACTTGCCTAGTATTTTTGGACAGGTTCATGTAGACGTGCATTGAAGCAATCTAAATATATGCACATTAATGCGTATAAGTATTTCATGGACATTTTTATCATGAAGGTATGGAATAATTGCATAGAACAAAAGTAGAGTCAGCTTGCAGAGCCTGCATGATAAAGGAATCCGTTTTTTCTAAATTGGTGACGTTATTTGTAATATTGAGAAATTTTATTTATTACAACTGTCTGTACAACTTTTACACTAACCAATCATTTTGTGTTTATAGCTACTTGATGGTATGCAACTATAACTAATTATGTATTTCTTGGAAAATTTTTTCTAGCTCCTACGCGATACATTAAGGTGTTGAATAGAAGTAGGAATGGTAAATTTTACTAAGCAGTAATGTAAGTACGTTTTTGTGTAAGTAGTTAAGTTTCGATAAATTTAGAAAGACTAGTCAACCAAAGCTACATAAACTTGCGACCTTATATGATGGTAGATATAAAAATCTGGACAGCCATTTAAAGTACTCAGTCGATACACCTTTTTGTTTTCTTCTGAAATTGGTGCGAACGGGTTGTTTTGTTTAACGAACTTGATTCCTCAATTAGCAAGAAAATTATGCTAACGCAAAGTGTGGAAGATCTCAAAACTGGCGCTCTCATGCTTTTGGTCGGAAAAGATAGACTAACGGGACGAATAAAGGTCGCAAGTTAATCCAACCATATTAATAAAAGTTACTAAAAAAAATCTCAATTGACCCCTAACATTCTTGACATGACAGATACTTTAAATTGCGTAAGATTTAACCTTTGTTCTTCAGTTAATTATAAATTTTGATTATTATTGTACTTTAGCAAAACCCTTAGATTGAAATTTTTTGTGGATGTTAGCAAACCACATAACATGAACATATTTTATGTTGTATGCACTTTACTAATGCGAATTGAGGGATATGAGGTTATTCGTTTCTAACTCAATTCTACCATCGTCATTATTATGGTCATCGTCTACGTTATACCTGTTCGGTAGAGAGTAGGGATGTGTCTGAGATCTCCTAATAGCCCTTATTACCGCTTCCATAATAATACTTACACAGATAAATAGCATTCTTGAAGTAAAAAGGAAATGTTCAAAAGAGCAAATCCCTCCACTCCAGAGAACTCTGACATTATTTGGCGATTATTTTTCTTACATGACTATGTATGTATTCCGTATAATTTAAGCATAATATTATGCTTAACTTTTCATACTATAACTTCTGCTCGCTAATAAAAACAGTCACGTTCTGCAGACAGACAATTCATTACGACTTTTGTAATATGAGGACAGAAAGGATCTAAAAAGGTTCAGGTTCAAGCACATATGCACAGAATTTCATAGCTGAGATGCACATCTACTTAACATGTTCATATTTGCTTTGTGTGCCCATCTAGAAATTGAAGAGTCTCTCGAGAATAAAGCTATATGATAGAAAGTTATCATCATGCTCTAGTCTCTCGAGAGCTGAGGAGCTCAAGTTGATAATAAATGGGCAGAGTTGTTTCTGTCCGAAAACCGGTATCTTTGCTCCCCAGCTCTACAGCATACCTTCACTCCACTCCATCATCATAGCTTCCTCTTAATATTTCCCACATTAAATAAAATCTCTACGAGACGATAAAAGGAAGGCAAAGGTACGTAGAGATACATACATTGGTCATCTCATGGCAGACCTATGCATTTTCTTCAAGTGAACTTGTACTCTGAGTAGAAAAGTCAAGTTCTTTCCCAACAAGAGAGAAAAAGGAAGAGGCTGAAACGGGACTGGATACCCATAAGACCTAATAAAAAAGTAAACTTTTGTCAGAGGATTTACAAAAATAAGCTACCACAGATCACCCCAACCTTTTCATGTGGTGACTAAGGAAGGGTATCAATGCGAGGAAAATGTATCTACGTGTGTAGTATTCATGTACTTTGGGATTTCTTAAATTCAACAGTCAAGGCTGACTGAATTGAACCATGTAACTATGTACGAATATTGCGTGAATAAAAGCCTTGCATTATTAGACATGTTATGAAAATGCAAACAATGTGGAGATAAGACAGGGCTCAGGGGACGGCATATTTTTTTCATCATCCTCTCGAGTAACCTCAAAACCTAGATAAGGACGGTAGTTGAGACAGGCTTTAAAGCTTGAGCTGATGCCTTATTGCTAGTCTTACCTTGGCATTATGTGGAGGTATGCATGCGAGCGAGAAAGGGATGCACTTGTCATGTCACAGACAACTGAGGAATTGCATGAGACATTTGTACATAGTACCTAACCAAGCCATGCAACTAAAGCTTGCAAGTGTTTGTATTAATGATGATGATGATGACTTAAGATGATGTGAGTTACATAGGTAAAAAAATGTACCGTTGGTTTTATGAATGATTTTTTATATATTTAAAAAAAACATTGTGATCATGTCATATATCATTGAGGCAATGTACGCACATCACTTCAGTATTAATGTGATGAGGCTATGGGGTGGTGCTCTGTGCTTACAATTGGATTTTTCTAGTAATATGCCACCCTGATAAGTTACGCTGAGTTCAGCAAGAAAAGTTTTGGCGGATAATATTTTAAGTTGATTTTTCTAGAGCAGGGAGTTTTTTAACGGCGACAGTGTACATATAGTGCTGATCTAGTTTGGAAAAGGTAATTTTGTGAAACCAAGCTCAGCTATGAGTTCAGGATCGGTATCAGAGGGGAGTAAAGTATTGTACAGTGGCTCCGGGCATGATGGACCTCCAGTGGAGCCCCATTATGAAGACAGATACCTGCACATTTTCCAGTTTGAGAAATATGACCATACCAAGTGGCACGATTGGATGCACCGGAACTGGGACGTGAGCTTGTACGTCTCAGGGATCTACGTTGGGCTCATTTTTCTTGGCCAGTATTTAATGAGAAATCGGCAACCGTTTGAGGTCCGGGGTTGGCTTCTCTTGTGGAATGTCTCGTTAGCTAGTTTTTCCGCTGTGGGATTTCTCCGCAGCTTCCCAGAGCTTTGGTATGAGTGGACTGTGCCCCCAACGGGAGGATTGCAGAGATCTGTGTGCTTTGCGTGAGTGAATTCCATTGGAAAAATATTGAGATGACAAAAATTTATCTGGCAGGGTAAAAGGTTTCTTTGAGTTTTATATCATCGTAGGAGGACTAGCACTTTTTTGACAGTTTTATCGAAAGCATAGGATCAGGATCTTTCTTGGAATTGCTCTCTGAAATGAGATGTCACTTTTTAATAACAAAAACATTGTAGCGATGTCAGCGACTCTTTTACATTCCTTTTGATCCGATTTTATTACGTTGGAAAAGCTTCATTAAAGATGAGATGACAAGATTTTGTGGTAACTTTCCTTTTCGTGGGTGGAAGCTTTAGAAAACCTACCTACTAATTGTAGGCAGAGGTTTTTATTTGTAATGTACACATCCATTCCAGAATGAACTTGGAAGGCTTTCTAAAGTTTGTTAATTGGACGTTGACTTGGTTGAATAAACTTGAACTTGGTATTAATAAAACACGTTTTCGCCAAACTATTTAATGAGAATAAATTCGCCACAGAATGTTGAACTTGGCTTGGTGCGATATATCATTTGAGACATGAGAGAATTTCCTCCTGAGAGCGGACATAGACCAAACACCAAAAGAAGCATGCTTTCCGACTTTATAGGAATTTCAGCAGTAATCGGATAATAATTTATTGCACCCTTGGAATCTCGAAACTATTTCAAGTTTATGACCGATTACAGCTTTTACGTAATACGGGCAATTTAAATTAATTGATGCATTGAACTTGAGTTTTATGCAAGTTAATACTGAAATCAATTCAAAGTCTCTGATGTTTTATTTTTTTCAGGGACAACCACAATATCGCAACCTCCCTTTGGGGCTTGTTATTTGCATGGTCAAAATTTTTAGAATTCGGGGATACAATCTTTATCGTGCTGAAAAAGCAGCCGTTAATATTCCTTCATTGGTAAGCTTTTACAGTGAAACGAACTGAAATAACCTCCAACCTCCTGTTTTGAAAGTTACTTTCATTAAACAGTCTTTTGGTTGGTTTTATGGGAAGCCACCAAAAGTATTCCCAAAGCTATATCAAAGTAATATTTTTGCATGTTTTCTTTTTCAGGTACCATCACATGACAGTCTGCGTTTACTGCTGGTTCGTTTATTCGAGCTACGATCCAACGAGCCGGCATTTTTGCACCCTTAATTACTTTATTCATGCTCTGATGTATAGTTACTACTCTTTGAAGGTTCGAAATCATTTTTGCATTAAAACCATCTCTACCAAATTTTCCTCCTAATGCGCTTTGTACTCAGAGAGTTTCCATTTCGGCAAACTTCAGTATTGCTCAAAAAGAGGTTCTCTTTCCAGAAAAAATGTACATCGAGGAAAATTCTTCAAACAATATTGCCTTTTCAAAATGAATGACAATAAAAAAGAAATATTGTCATAATTTCTATTATTTCAGGTCCTCCAAGTGAAAATCCCCAAGTACATTCCGATGACGTTAACAATCCTCCAGATCATGCAGATGGTCGTCGGCATCATAATCAATGTCAACACGTACTACATCAAATGTAAGCACTTCCTATTCCAGCCACCTTTTCCCACCCATTCGAGTGCCACTTCCATCTCAGTTCGCAACGTTGACAAAGTGCACTCATTTATATCCCTTGTGCATGCAGATTATCTATTTTCCCAGAGAATATAACCTTGCTTATGTGTCATATCACAAAAAACTGCAATAGCGTATTCAAATAATGTCAAAAAATTGTGCTCTGCAAGGACAGGATTTATCATGCAATTTCCTCTTATGTACATTTTTTTTTTTTTTTTTTAGATTCCGGACAGGAATGCAAACGGCCTTATAGTAACATCCACCTCGCATTTGCCATGTACTCCACCTATTTCATACTTTTCGCAAATTTCTTCCGCAAAGCGTATCTGCGAAAGACGAAGAGTAAATCGTCATAGACGAGCGAATATAAATTAAATATTTTTAAATATTTTAAATATTTGATAGTTGAATGTTATTTATTTTTTGTATAAAACAAGCACCACCACATATCTTAACTTAAACTTTTGTAAATAAATGTGAAATTATACGTTTTTAAGGGAATGGATCGATCCTCCTTTATTTATGCACTCACATAACTTACATATAGAACTGGAATTAACCCTTAATTCAACAAGGAACAACAGAATGACCTGTTTTTCAGGAACCAGTCTCATTTCTCCCATATTGTTGTTATCAGCACCTTGATTTGTCAATTTCCGTCAGCTTATTAAAAATATTTCTGCACCTTGAATTACATACAGAACTAGGACGAGGACGAGGAAGACAACTTTTCTGGAAGCATCCGGATTATCAACTACTCCATTTGTTATTGATATGACTTTCATGTCCCTTTGAACGTTTCTTACAAAAAAACAACCAAGAACATTGAAGGCCAATCTACTTTCATATTCCTTATCTGCATTTCCAAGAATATTTTCATGGGCAATTTGACAGCATTGAATTTGAAATGGAGATGGCGATGTGTTTATAAGATGGACAGCTTACGAAAAAGGGTTCTTGCTTACGCATCATTTTATTATAGCTCTACATAAAGGATATAAATATATCACTGGGGCAAAAATGGTCATTCATCATTCTTCTCCATAATGTCGTGTATCAACCGGACTTTGCGTGTTGTCCCATTGTAAAATGTGACCTTGCACGAGTTGTTTGGGACAAATAGTCATACTCAAGTCATACTCAAGTTCACGTGCGGCAGGGTTATGCCCTAGGACTTTGACTTTCCCTTTCACGAATGCACAGATGTTGAGCTATTTCAGTATTTCAGGGTCTAGCATATAAAAAGCGAGATCTGTGTCAGAATCTGCATCAGTCTCATCCAGACTTCCTAGTCAGTTCAATTCAAAGTCTCCTAAAACAACAGAAAAATAAGACAACATGAAATCTCAAGTAAGAAACCGATTTTTTTTTACAATTTCCAGTTTACGGATATTTTTTACTGTAATTTCCAAGAAAATAATTTAAAATTCCCAATTTATATTTCCAGGTCGCCGTCGCCTTCTTGGGCATGATCGCCCTCGCCCACGCCTACGGCCTGCAGGCCCCTCCAAGGAAGCTTCAAACTATCCCCGTTCCCAAGAGCTATGCAGCACCAGTTGCAGTTGCAACCCCAGTTGTGGAAACATACGCCGAAGAAGAACCAATTCTCGAAGAAAAGGTCGTGTACAAATCCCCAGTCCGCCATGTTGAGCGACAGCCCATCCGTGTCGCTTACAACGAAGAGAAGGTCCGTGGTGGATATGGAGGATCATCAACGAGAGATGCCGTCCTTGTGAGAGAAAGGGATGAGGAGTTGGAGCAGGACTATGCCAGAAACGCCCAGTACAGTTTTGCCAGTGCTGTTGATGATGGTATCATGGACCAGTCTCACATTCGCCAGGAGTCCCGTGACGGTTTGAAGGTCACTGGAAGCTATGCTTACAGCGATGGCTACTTCAAGCGTACTGTCAACTACGAGGCTGATGAAGGTGGATACCGTGTTGTTGGGTAAGAAAAGAACCTCACTAGCAAATATGTGAACGTTCCAGCTAGCTAAATTACTTAATTTTCAAATTACTTCATTTATTCAGAGAATCCGTTGAGCCCATCAGCGAAACCGGACCAGTCATCGATCTCGTCAACGGAAAGGCCGAAGGTATTAAAGAAATGCTTCTGTTTATATTAATTTTGACAATATTATGCGGTTTCAGAGACGGATCCACACTTTCAGCCAGTTAACTATTTTTCAATTTTTTGTTCCAATAGTCCACACCCACATCGGTGGAGTCCAAACCCAATACAGCGTCAGTGCCGATGAGCTCGAAGGTCACCGCAGGCGAACTGCCACCCTCCAGAAGGAATATTAAAAAATCAAATGGAAACAAGAGTTTCCTCCTCTATTAACCCAATTGTGATGTGTATATAGTAGCATGTAATTTCCTTTATTCAAAATTTTAAACCCTTGAATTCCTCCAAACCTTGGACAATTAACATAGCTATTCTGCTCTAAACAGGTAAACATTTATATTCTCCCACCTAAAGACTGATTGAAAGAGATTTTATATTCTATTTTTTTACACTGTAACGAAAACTGACAAAAATATTTCGAGAGAATAACTATATTTTAAAATACATTTGTTTTGGAATATCTTTGGAAGAGAAAATTATTTTTACAATAAAAAATACACAATATCTAAACTTGCCAAGACTAGTGATTGTTTTCATATGAAGCATAAAGTAAGCAGATTACTCCATAAACTGAACATATTGCATTGATAAGACAATACAGCATAATAGTTAACACTTACGATGTGTTAGTATCTGTAATATAAATTACATTTTACATTTTACAATTACTCACCACTAACACTACATAATTTCATGAAACTTAATCCATAAGTATACTACGGAGTACTTAAATTTAAAAGATTAACTTTTTTTCGTAATTAATGATTATGTCCACTTTTTCATCCTGATACCCTGTTTGTGCTGCACGAAAATAACTTGCCTACGTAGTTCAATTCCAAATATTTTCCATGAGGTTTTGTTTAGGATTCTGAGTGCAATTTTCGTATTCATTTGCATAAATATACATATACAAATATTACCTGATGTATTGATTGGATTGGATTAAATATGATTATATTGATAATGATTAGTAACAAATACAATTTATACCGTAAATACAATGTGACGAGACGAGGTACAAAAAAGTCTTTAAAGTATGTGCAAGAGCATGTGTCTCACAGTGTCACTCAACAACAATCGAGTTACTTGATATTTAAAACGAATAGTTAATTGAAAAAATAATTTATCATATCATTCGTCAGCACTCAATCAACCACAATATAGTATATGAATTTATTTGATATTAGTATGTTTTAATTTACTTTTATTATAGAATGAATATTATAGTATTCCACCATTCATTCGCCCATTTGATACAACTAGTTCCAAAATATTTCGAGTAAAATTACGAGCACCAATTTAATTGTATACTGACTTTAGCATCCACTCGTTTATCAGACAATCATAAAGTCCTAATACTAAAATGTCAACGTACTTGTTATAGATCTACCAGTTTAATCCATTAAAATTACTGGAATTCACAGAATTGTTACCCGCTTTTTAAGCCGTAGAATGTAGTTAACTATTGAGTTTGATAATTAAGTAAAAGATTTATTAAGTAATTCACCATTTAAGTTATGAAGCAGTTCGCTTCGTGTGCATTTCAGACAATCCTATTGTTTCCAATACACAAAAATAACTGGGCCTTTGAAAATTACAACACAACAATTTGGTTTAAATATATTTTATACGTACTATTTTTCATTACATTACATGCGAACAATTAGTTAATGTACCCGTTCGAAATAACTAGTGACTATGTAAAGTATTGTATTTAAATTTGTATCTTAAATAGTAAAAATTTGAAAGAAACGTTGCCTTTTAAAATAAGTTTTTTACAAAAAATAGCTCTATGTGTTATCAATAAAAAGTCTCAAGTTTGTTTGTTGGTTGGAGCTCATGGATTTAACAAAATGGAGCTGTTGTATAAAAATCAGGTAAATGCATTTATCTTTTGTGGAAAAAGGGATGAAAGATGATACAGATCAGATCATTTATACTCTATACGATTGTGGAGACATTGTCATAAGTATACGTATTCGTGTCTAGACATTGCAACGGAAATGAAAAAGAATTTAATACTGATAGTTTGCAAATTATGTACACATTGACTGCACAGCAAACATAATTAATGAATAATTACGTTTAAAGTTTTCCATCTCTTTGATATTCCACGTTTGTGACTTTTGACACATTTTTTTCAATCGAGGAAGAACGTAGCCCTCCTCTTGTTATTTCATAGTGCAACTGTCTCCACAAAAAGCCGTTCTCAAGCATAGGTTGATCTCGTCGGGGTAAACTCGTTCCTGAGGGCATAGCGATAGCTCGCCGTATAGGTGGAACCGGCCCTTGGAACATAGCCCAAGGACCCGTTACCACTACTCTGGAACCGGATCTGTGTCCCTCGACGGCCTCGTCTCAGTGGTCCTCGCGCTCGGAATCTAGCACTTGTTGTGCTATTTGCGAGGGCCCAAGTGCGACATCCGAAAGTTCTCAGGAACTCCTTTTGGAACTTGACTGTAAAAAAATATAGGAAAAACTGCTTATTCACCCAATCCTATTAAGCATCTCCAAGTTCAATTCTCATATACAGTTTGTTGTTCCTACAAAATAAATAATAAAAAATCAAACAAGCCTAAAGATCTACATTCCATAATCAAGCTTAAAATATTAAAGTAGAAATTGCAAAAAATAAATTAAAATAAGCTGGTATATTTCTTACATTCTCAATTTTCTCAATTTACAGCACAGCATCCTATAATCTGAATCAAGTAGAGGAGAAGCGTATTTAGGCCCCTTTTTCTTTGGAAACACCGGGAATGCCATCTTTGAGAAGGAAGATGGTTCAAACAAAAAAGAAAGGAATAGGAGGAAAGACTGATTCCACAAAATGGGGAAAGTAGAAAAGTGAGAGAAAAGCATATAATTCTTGTGTACAGCTTTGAACAAAATTATAAAGGAAAGAATATTTATCAAGAGGGGGAGAAAGTTGTTTCCTTCACATTGTAAGGAAAAAGCTCAAAAGTTGGCGTTGGGTTGCTAAACTCGATGAGATTGCCGGTAGTTGGTATTATAAGAGTACACACGAGAGGTGGCGGGAGGGATATATAGCTTATTGGAACACATGCACTGGAATGCTCGTGCAAACTCTCGCCGAAATTTGCCTGTAAAATTATTATAGTTTGCATTTGAGTTTTCACAGAGAAAATTAATGAATATTTTTCTCCCTTAAGAATTCTTAAGAAAATGTTTGGTTTGAATTGATTTTTTTGCAATGGTTGCGAATATGCTGAATTTTTAATTTCCTCTTAGTTAGCACTCTCAAAAGATAATAAACTTTCTGGATGAACAGTCCAGCTCACTTTTAATTTAAATCCTTTCCGCCTTTCTCCAAAAATAACTTTCTACATTTGCAGTTTTCCCTTCACATCACACACAGCTTATGACGCTAAGTGAGCTAGCTCCCAAGGATTGATCTTCCTGTTTCCCACGAGTGTTTTCATGTAGCCCCATATCCCATCCATAAAATGGGCTCCTGGATAAAGTCAATCTGTCTTTTTCCCACAATAGGATCCAGAGCCTTCTCCAACTTTTCTCATCCAAGTCAGGCAAATTTCGGTTAAGTGGTTAGGAACAGTTAGTGAACGCTTAATATAAAGAACTACGATCTACACACAAAGCATATCTCATAAGTACAGTTAGTGCTTTCTCTCTCCTCTCTCACTCCCAATGTGCATTCCCACCTTGATTAATGGGCTCCCTGTCCGTGCAAAATCTAGTGAAGTGGAACTGGAATCACAGCCAGTCACCTTGCTCACCCCAAAAACAAGAGGGCAAACTTGGACAACAGTCATTCAACTAAGATACCGAGCCAGTCACTACCACATTTTCCTTTTCCCAGTGAAATGTTCAGCTCATCATCAAACAAGTGCAATCCCACTAATTTGGAAAGGGTTCATAACACATCTATTCTTTACTGACATGCATTTATATAATAACAGAAGAGGGATTCCCCACAAAACTTATAATTTTACTTCAACAAAAAATACACCATCAATTGGTATTAATAGCTCCATGCCATTCAACAGGGAAAAGGGGTAGCAAGAATTATTGACGCTGACAATTAGCTATTAGTCATGTCATGCATTCATCATAATCATTTTCACTAAAGTAGCAGCTTGTCATACACTTTTTAGCCCCAGGTCATTATTTTAGGATTATGGATGTCATGTCATGCGCGAATGATAATACTTGGCATCACAACGATTGAGCAGTGTGCATTAAGCTAATGAAGTATTTGAAATATTATCCGCATCAAAATCTTCTCCTTTCAACATCTCATTCTCTCCCTTTCCATCTGTGCCTCTGATCAAAACTACTTATTTCACGTCTGTGTGAACATGAACAAAAGACATCATACTTAAGTGGTGTGGGGTGAATGTGATAAGTATAAAGGTGACAATCAATTTGCCCCAAATGCCACCGTCAATAAGAGCATTTATTAGGGCGTATTGTAAGGAATTGAGATTAAAATAGTTCAGGTGAAAAAAAAATCTAAATAGCAGATTCGCAATCATTACAAAAAAATGCAAAAAAACCTTCCAATCTCTTAAAATTCATTTTTCAACTCCCCAAAACCGGCTGTTTTGGTCGTCTTTTAAAATTCGAAGATAATTTTTCTTTGATGTTGACTTACCGCTCATAAAATTGTAAATTACAGGGTTGATAGCTGAGTTGGCATAACAGAGCCAATGTGAGATCATTGCAAAGTACGTCATGTACTCGTGGTTAACTTGGATTTGAGTTAGTCTGGAAAAAAGGTCAATTGAAACAAGTTGGATAGGTATCATAAATATGCATAATTACAAATTGGCCCATTTAAGAGTACAGCTTACATGAAAATGCTGTACAAATGTACGGGCAGATAACAGACGCAGAACATCATCACCACTGCGACCAACATCTTGGCGGCCTTTCGCCGGGACTTTAGCTGATAATCCGCTTGGCTACACTGGGATGCCGATGTTCCCCTCAGGATTGGCGTCAGCACTGTCAACACAACCAAAACAATTAGTGTATACTCAAGGGCGACGCACTACAAGAAATACACAATGTCAAGCTGTCAGGTTCTGCGTTCCCAAGTCGTGAATGCCATTTTTTACTCAATCTACACTTTCACCTCCTTTCTTCCCACTCTTCAATTCCAGTCAGAAGACTGAAAGTAAAGAAAAGTAGGTATGAAAATAAAAGCTCTTGAGAGAAAAAATGAAAGAGCTTTCCCCTTTTGTTTTCCTTCAAAATATGTGCATATTTTCCACTAAATATATTTGGGTACTTTGAGTTATATAATGGAAATGGAAACTCTTTTGCTTTGCCACATGTCATCGTTAAAAGCACATGTCCATTGGGTAGGTTGTCCGCGTCAGTGTCACATGTCGGAATATAATAATGTCTAATTGCTTCAAGGTGGACTTCTCGTTAGTATTTAAGTAAATTTACCCCACATTTTTGCGTAGCGAGGTATTCTACTGTGGTTTTGATGATGGAATGTGTGTTTGCGTACACACGAGTATGGCACAGTTGAGTGCGGTCGCCTGTTACCAGATGACATTATTATGGCATATTCATCATCATTAGCATCGGAATGCCAACCGACGCAATATTAATATTCATTACCAAATCGGTGAAAG
Source organism: Lepidocyrtus paradoxus (assembly GCA_034696885.1). Classification (NCBI taxonomy): domain Eukaryota; kingdom Metazoa; phylum Arthropoda; class Collembola; order Entomobryomorpha; family Entomobryidae; genus Lepidocyrtus; species Lepidocyrtus paradoxus. The sequence continues at coordinate 5,892 of JAQGAH010000763.1, read as the reverse complement.
ACAATATAGTCTATATGTATAATGGATATAAAATTACTTCACGCTCCAGCATTTCACGTTTCCTCCCTATCCAATAACACATACATACTTTGAAAATAAACTGTTGCGTATTATCATGGAATTTGATACTGCAATTTGTGGAACCCAAAACCTTTCTGTTACTACCCCGAGGATATACCAAAACCCAAAAATTGAAAATAAATGTAAAGATTTTTAAACATTTATTTGCCAGGAGTGCCAGACACGTCTCTTTCACATTTTCCCTTTATGATTCTGCTGATTCAATTTCACACAAAATAATTTTCAACAAGGGATATTTAGACCTAGAACTAGAGTAAAAAAGACTCGAGGTTGAAATCCACAAAACCTATTCCATAATTTTTTTTGGTATAACATTTAAGTTGTGTATAATTGCATCTACATGATATACCATAGTAAAAATTTTACAACACAAATGTTTATTACTTCCTTTCCGGTTGCATTCATTATTCCCTAAAATATCATAAAACAATGTTTTACTTATTATGACTTTGAGTTTTTGTGGATTTTTACCACACTCGACAGATAAACGCGCAAATTGCAAATATCAATATTTTTCTTCATCTGGTCCTCTGCAATTTCTGTAAATCCTGCAGATTCTCACATTCTTATTGAAAATACCGTTTCCATATATTCCAGGAACTTCAACTAACTCCAATTTTCCTCACCACTTGCTCCAACTTATTGCTGATCTAATATAAAAATGCATTGGGCAAAACTGGGAAAAAATTCAAGTCTTCAAGTGAAAAGGCACAAACCACTTTAGAATAAAATTGGGACTCTTCACACTCCCAACATTTCCGCATCTTTCATCTGAATTCATTTTTTTTTAAAGATGTGGAATCTTGATCGTTAATGTTATCATGCTTGAGATGAGATTCATTTTTTTCTGGTTTCTGATCGTGATCTATCTGTCCCATACCATTCCACATGCCTTATTATTACTCTGAGATATTCAGTTTCCATTCACTAGCCTTTGTTCCTTTACCGTCGACGTAAGCAAGATTTTGAAGTAAAATGTACTTCCACCTTTTACCAGCATTGTTATGTCGGTCGTTGCTCCGCCGTAAAAGTATTTGCTTGTCATTTTTTCTCCTGCTGTACTCACCCCTTTTGGTTTTTTTATCATCTTTGACGTATTATTATTTTGGGGGAAATAAAAAAAACTTACTTGGAAAACAACCTCCATAGCCGTGACATTATGAGGGTGTTATGTAAATCACAGAATCACACGTACATGTCATATTGATCTAAATGGTATGTTTACGTTAAGATTAGGATATTGAAGTTACCTTTTGAGAATATTGTACGTGTTATTTGCTCAGTCACGTTAAAAATAGGGATCCAGGAAGTAGCTCCAGTCCAGGAAATAGGGATCCAGTCTATTCTATCCCCAATCCACTACTTTTACATCATAGTCCCATTTTCTGAAATTGCTCCAAGGAATATTAATATGCTATGCTGGGTGGAACGCAAACGACGTTATTTTCCTGCCGGTGATGCTAAAGCCGAGTTTGAGAAAAGGTTCGTGGTTTCAGCTTGTTATGTAAGTTCATAATATTATGATGAATGAAAGGAAACAAAAGGGAAAGAGAAATTGGGAGTGATCCTGTTCATACGCGGTCGATATTTTTTTGGAGCAAAATGTAATTCTTGCAATGTTGTTATGCTATTGTATAACGATGAATTCTACATTATTCCATACAGCTTTCACTTTCAAGCCAACTGAGCGTGTTCCAATCTTTTCCCCTATCAATTTGTTTATCTTCGTGTGATAAATGTGATTTCCGAGCGAACATTTCTGCTCTAATTTCCTCCTAGACGTTGATGCAGTTTGGCATGAAAACTTTTGATTTTCTGCTGGTTGCTTGTCCCTAAAACAAATTGTGTGTTTGTCTTATTCCATCCAACGACAGTGACAAAGTCATTATGTAATGCAGTCCAACTGCATCATATCCCTACTAAGTATACCTGGGCCTCGACTCGACATTTTCAACGTCAGTACCAGCACCAATTTTATAAAGTAGTTGCAGATGAAATTCACCGAATCGAACCAATACAGCATTTTCCAAGGCTTCAGCCACCCACCTTTACGTCTAAAAATACAATTAGGAGGAATCGTATACAATTCAGATTTTATGCATTGTTTGCAATTTGATTAGGTAGTCTAACATGAATGCAAATAATATTTCTGTCGTCTAGTATTGATACAGATAGGTAAACTTTGCTATAGTTACCGAATAAATGATGATAATGCTTAATAATTCCCAATTAGATTAACAACTTCAATGCTTTTTGTCTTTCAAATGAGGAAAACACGATGAAATGAAATGCGCCATGAGATTATAGCGAAAATCCGACTGCGTAGTATTTCTAAAGAACAACGGATGTAAAATTATATTGATGAAGGTATGTCCATAACTTTTTCTGTTGAGAATCTCATTTTCACTAGACCCCCACGCAAAGATTATATAATATATAATATCCCATGCACCTTTTCGGAAGACCTACACATTTACAGTTAGTTGGTTGAATGGTTACATACATCGTCCACGTGTTGAAATGTAGAAAGCAGTTGGAACAATAAGATAAAATAACTGAAAATCTTTGTCAGCCTATTATATTATACCTTTCTAAATCCAACAATTTAAAACTTAACCCTTTGATCGATTTCTCGGAAAAGAGTGGGATATGATATGACGGTTGTTTTAAAACTTTAATTCCCACATCGTTACTGGTGTTATTCAACAAGATTAAATTTTTGCAGCTACAAGTTAGTTATCCCAATTTGGCAGTTTTTTTCATTTCTCCCAGAAACTAATATAATTTGTTCTTAGTAGTTCAGCTTATAGACAACAATGTTTTGATGAAGTCTAAAGTCGCAATAATAACAACAGTATCTAACACTGCCTTCTTCTAGCTTGGGTCAAAGTTACCTTAAAATGTTAAGAAATAAACCTAGTTATTTTCGTAACCAACTGATTCCTGATAACACCAGTCATGTCCCTGCATAGAATTATATGCAACTCTTCAGCAACTCACATTACAAAAAACATACAGATAGTTAGAAAGATTACAGATAATAATTACTACATGATCTCCCAACCGGAACAAATACAGCAATAAAATTTCTATAAACGTAAGATTACTTATGAGGATTACTTGAGAGTTCTCATTTTTTCTCATTCTGGAAAGCAACAAAAAGATGTCAATGCCCTCCCAGACTATAATATATATTCCAGTAGGTATAAATAGATAAATGAAGCAATTCTATAATATGGGCTTGATTACTTCAGCTCTGAAACTTTGCCAAAGTTGTAATGATAAGAAAGTTTGATATCGATCGAAGAAAACAGTCTAAAAATTCGTAGTCATTCGAAAGTTATTTTAAACACGGACAGGAGGACAGACAGACAGAGAAATTGCTGATCGAGCTCAAAACCATTATGAAGCATAGGTGCATAATAAACCAGTCAAGTTGTTCCTAGATAGAATGCCATGATAAGTATTTTTATAGGTGTTTTGTTTGTGTTTTTTAAGTTACTTTTGAAGATTATCCCACGATTCAACATTAGGATTTTGCTTAACATAGGTTTTCACTTAAAAAACTGGACCTTGTATTTACCAGCCATACTTTCCCAGTTGTGCCGGTCTTGTGTGCTGGATGCTCTGGATTTATTGGATGTTAGGTTATTAAACTTGATTTTCATGTTATTTTCCACTTTTTATGTGTTGAATAAAGAATAACAGTGTTGAAATTCAATAACATGCTGTACTGATGATGACAGAATAGACTGGCGCATCCATTTTAACCTCTCCTCTCAAACCCCGATACAAAATAAAATCTTTTCAGTTCTAATTCATAAGTTTATTTGTCTGAAGAAAAAAGGAGTTTGTTTCTACTAATTACCCATTCCTTAATGATTTCGCAACATTGCGAATTTTCTCTTCAGTGCACTAAAAGGCTAGATTTAGAAAAATGGTTAGAAATCAGGAAATCGTTCATCAACTCCTTATGATCTTATCCGTTTGTAGCTCATCCTCTATCAATACTTGTCAGCAGTGTCATCCTACAAATAAAAGCAAAATTGATTCGCTCACATCTTGGGATTCATTTCCGGCCTGTCTATGGCCCAACATTAATATTAACAGGTTTGTGGATAGAATATATAGTAACACGTATCAGTATATAGTAAAACCAATAAGGGAAAAAAAGGAGGTGATGTCGGCCGTTTTCTAACGGTCACCTTAATATTTGAATATCCTAAGAACCTCCCAGTACTCTGGTGTAAATGGATTCTTCTACACTTCGTATCAGCGAACAATAGAATGCAGAGCGTCCCTTCCACCCATCCAGCCAAAATGTCTTGACCAGATAAAGGCGGTTGTTAAGTTTGCGCTGGAAAACAAGTTCCGTATAAAAGCAGTTGGCAGCAGACATTCCATAACGGACGTGATCTGTACAGATGGGATCCTTCTAGACATGAAAGAAATCAATCACTTTTCCTTCGATCCTCAGACCAATCATGCGACTGCAGGAAGCGGCATGAGATTGGCTGATTTTTTAGAAAATCTTCACAAAAAGGGACGAGGAATTCCATCTGCCCCTACATATGGAGGAATAACCGTTGGTGGGGCTGTTGGCGTGGGCGCTCATGGAACAAGCTATAAGCAACCTGCGTCTCTCTCGGATCTTCTTGTATCGGTGGTGTTCGTTGATGGAATGGGGAAAATAAGGAGGGTCAGTGAAGGGGATGAAGATTTCAAAGCACTGAAAGTCAACCTTGGCCTGCTTGGTATCGTATATGAGTTGGTGTTTAAAACCACGGAGCAGTACAAAATTGAAATTAAGACGAATGCAGTGGATGATGGAATTTTATGGAGTGACAATAAACTACAGAAGATAGCCGGATCCAACGACTTTTTTCAATTTTACTGGTTCCCGACTAATAAGCAGGTGATCATGTCAGTTGGAAGAAGAGTGCCAGTTCACACTCCAGGCAACTGCCAATCGTATTTAGAGTCTGAGGCCCCTTACATGAACAGCAATGGAATCGCAAATGCAATCGAAATGCTCCAAGCTACGGAAAGTGACGTGGGCTATTTTTTCGCTCAGACCGTTGCAAAACTTGCGACATTTAGGAGGGTCCCCTTCAGGACACCCATTTATACTGGGATGCATGATAAGGAGGAAAAGTGCTTGCCTCTGGCAACTGGCTACAGTCATCGAATGATGATGAATGAATGCCTTGATTGCCCATGGAAGCAGGGAGCATTTTCCTTAGTCATTGAAGACACTGCGGTTGCCATTGACGTGGGTGAACTGTCAAAAGCCTTGGTTACATTGAAAGAAGTGATGGGAAGACAGCTAGTGAGTTTTCCAGTCTTTGGCATACTTTTCCGATTTATGAAAGAGTCAGACTCTTACTTAGGTGCTAGCAGTAACAAAACCACTGTGGAGATTGAGTGGGTCACCATACCCCGGTTTGATAGGACTCACCCCAAATTGGGTATTGCAGCGTTTCAAGCGATTGGACAAGCTTTGGCAAGTTTTCTTTTCTATAAACTGTAGCTAATGACTTTTGTACAATGATGCAGACAATGATTTAGTGCAAGTAAGATCATTGTGCTACGCATCACTATTTTTTCTCATTTACAGATTGAAAGGCATGGCGGCCGCCCAGCCTGGAGTAAGGGGGGATTATACTATACTTCCGCAGAGGTAATTCACAAGGCTTACCCAAATATAGGAAAATTCATTAAAGTAATGAAGAGGATGGATCCACATGAAGTATTTATCAATGAGTTTGGCAGAAGGATTAAGTACAGGAGCAGTGACATGACACTATCAAG
>JAQGAH010000762.1:0-26061 GCA_034696885.1 Lepidocyrtus paradoxus | reverse complement strand
TTACTGGCCTATTCCTGCTGAGATTTTGGAATGAATTGTATGCGGGAGTTCATTTTGCAATAAATGCTACTGATGGCGTTAAACTTATGATGGAAAATAAATACCTTGTGACTCATGATAGTTTGAAGTTTTTAATTTATCTTTAAAATAAATTAAAGATTATACATAATAGGTAATTATTAATTGCAGGATGGATTCAGGAAAGCGTTTAGAAAGTTCGTCCAAGTATTCCGGTTGATGAGAATCCTTCGAGTTTTTAAGTTAGGGAGACACTCAAGGGGATTGCAGAGTTTGGGCTATACTGTGACCAACTCTTACAAAGAGCTTGGGCTATTGGTCACTTTTTTGGCAATGGGAGTGCTTATCTTCAGCTCACTAGAATTCTTTGCGGAAATGGAGGATAATCATGAACAGTTTGAGAGCATTCCGCATACTTTCTGGTGGGCGCTGATCACGATGACCACAGGTCAGGCAAAGAACATAAATTATTGTTTTAAAAGGCTTTTCTTAAAGAGACTTTTTGTTTTTTGTTAATCGTTTTCTCGAATTAACAATGATCTCTTGGCATGGAATATTTTTGTTGATTTGCAGTGGGCTATGGTGATATCAGCCCGATTACAGGTAAACTTTTCATTTCATATGAAGCCTCAAATAATTCTATGCCACGAATTTATCAAACTTTATTTGGCCACCCAGCGATAGGGCAGGTGATAGGGAGCTTTTGTGCCATATTGGGCGTCTTGGTTATCGCTCTCCCCATCCCCATCATCGGCAATAACTTTGTGGAGTTCTACCAGAACGAAGTACAAAAAGAGATCAAGCAAAAGAGGCGAGAGGAAATGGACCGTGCCAAAAGGGAAAGCTCAACTTATCAGCGGGACAAGGCTGCACATGACGGGATTAATCGGAGTGCAGGCAAGTGGCACAAATTTACACAAAATCTGTACAATTTGCTAAACAAACTTTCATTGCATTCTGCTCCTACTTATCACCACTACTACCAGTACTACTTCCACCGTCACTTCCCTCCATTTATAATACAAAATAAATTACAAATTTAGCCTAACTCGAGTCTAATATTTTTTCAATAGATTTTTTAGAATCTTAGCATATTTTTTTCCTACAACAAAGAACTAAACTTTTCTTACTTATTTGATTATCCTTAACTAACAAAATAATAATAACTAAAGCAAAGTTATCTAGTAAAACTGTAAAACTTATCTTTGATACTTTAGTGAATGGGAAAATAATTTATTTAATTACGTAAATTTAACTTGGTTTGGTTTGTAAATAGACATACAAGAATAATTAAATCATAATAATTATTATTATTGTTAACTATTAATACTGTTAACCGTTGTTGTTGTGTTTGGAATATTTTCATCTATAGTTTTTATTAAATCACACAAGAAACTTGTCCTGTTCTTTCTCTCTAACCATTTTTATTTTATTTTTATCTGTTTGCTCAAACTAAAATAAAAGCGTGTACGCTGATCACTTTAGGAAAGTGCCATTACTAAAATTGAATGATATGAGAATACTTTTTCCTCCACCCCGTTATTCATTATGGGAACAATATGGGAGCACTGTTTGCATTTAGAGCCTCCTTTCATAACAAAATTTAATTATTTATAGAGAGCACTGGCCAAACATTCTCTGCTATAAAAAGTGAGAGTGAAAGTTGGAAGGAGAAAAATAAAAACAGCTTTTTGGAAGACTGACTTTTTTATATGTTCATATAACATGAGAACTGAACTTTCTTTTTTTTTTTGTTGTTTTGTTTTGGTTGCTTTCCCATTTTATTATTCCAACCGTAAGTAAGTACTATAGACTGATATGATGTCATCGCGGCATTAAAAAGTTGGCGTGATGCCAGAAAGGGAATATCCCACTCCAGCTTTCACTTATCAACTTCATCCTCCACAATAACAAATACCACCACGCAGTGTTTCAGACTTTTTATTCTCTTCTCTTTAATCTTGAATGAGTAGAAAAAAATGGATGTGAATGTACTTACAAGGTTTTTTCCTTTAAAAAAATCTAACAAAAAAAAATGATAATTTTATTTTGCTCAGCCTTTATGGTTACGTATTTCCGTTTGTTCCTTTCGTTTAGGTGTTGTAAATATTTACGCTAATTTTTAATGTTGGAACGTTTAATACACATATAGTGTAAATGGATCTGTTACTAATTATTATCGAGTTGAATGACTGACACAATCAGTTTACACAAGTAGTAGCAAACCATGTGTAGATCTGGAGAACTGAGTTGAGTTGATAGTTAAACTATGACTAAATTACATAATACTATGTATCTTTATTGGTTCATATATAGTTATATACTTATAGCTTCCTCTTCAAGCTTTCAATATCTCCTACAATTAGAGACCTGTACACATTATCTGCTTTGTATCTAGTTATATTTGCATTAGTTCGGGTATGTTTTTTATGATGATGTCATAAAAAATTGCATAATAATAAACCTTTTTGACTCTTCAGATATAACCACAATAAAAAAATTTGAAGGGACAGCTTTTGGGGTTCATACATTTTTTGTAAGTAATTCCGTAAGTGTAGCGAGTAGTTTTAGTTGGAGTTTGAATTTTACTCTTTTAGCCATTTGAATCTCGTTAGTCATCTCTCGCTCCGGCTAGGCCCATAAAGAACTCAGATAGTCATCGTGTATCTCTCTCATTCAGCTATCAACTTAAAAACAAGAATTAATGGAAATTATAACATTTTCTCTATTTAACCTAATTCCAAACTAATCACATTTACTATACTAATTGCATTTTTATCATCCCTTTTAAATCATCTAATAATATATTTCGTAGTATAATCATTTCTAGGTAATTAATAATTTGGGGAAAAGTATATTCTTTAAAGTTTGGAAACTTAATTGGAATGAATTAATTTTTTCAACAACACCATCTTCATATTCCCATTTATATGAACTCGATCTCTTGCTAACTCTATCTGGGTCTATAAAAAGAAGTTGTGTCAAAAAATGTGTTTTCTCTTTTCTTCTCTTCTCTTTCCAGACTCCAGTAGAGCAAAACTTCATCTGCCTGAATTTGATACGAAAAAGCATAATGACTTAACTTGACAAAGCAGTCGTTGATCCTGCTGCTCTTTACCCGTTCTATCTGCTCTAAATGTGTGTGTGCTCCGCTCATCCAGTCGCTCGCTCGCTCGTTATCATTTTTTATGTGTCAGAAATTCTACTCCCGCTTCCTCTCTCTATAGCTGGCTTTGAGTGTTGTCCATTTCATAAAGGTGAATCAAATATGCCGAAATAAAAAAAAGGAATATTTATTTTCAAAAGCTCAGCACAAAAAAAGCAAATCAACACGTTTTCACTTGCTCTCAACAAATGTATGTAGACTATTTTTTTTAGAAAACAAATTGCAATAAACTTTTTGATTATATATGCGGTTGTATATTATGCCTTATGTCAAGCTATTTGATTTTCATTTATGTTTTTTCATTCGTAGCGTAGTTAGAAACTTTATTGTTATTGTGGCATCAGTTATTTTTTTTAGTAAAATTATACATTATTTTATCAATAAAGTTACTCCACTCGAATTTTAAATGGTAAGGAAATGAATAATTAGTTAATAGAATTTCCTCGGTTGCCTTTCACTATCATTGCTCATCGACTTTGTCATGTGACTCCTCTATAAAATACCTAGAGTGTAGAAATAAAGAGTAGTTAACAACTAGACAGATTTTAGAACTTGAGAGTTAGAAGTATTTTTTTGACAGAAAGTTAGCTGATCTTTTCTTAAAAGTGTGGGGCGAGCTGCAAGAACAGAATAAGGTGTGTGTACCTTACACTTTTGTGGAATCCAATATCCCAACATAACCTTAACTCAAGTGCATTTTCATTCACGCGCAAGTAATGTTAAAAAATAGACAACGAAAGAGCCATCACAACTACAACTACAACTATATTATTATTATTATGTATGACATATATATGTTTATGAAATTATCCTAATTATCGAATCAAGTAAGTGTTCCATGTAATAAAAAATAAGTACACAGGTAAGTGAAATGGTCATGTTAAGTCCGATATAAAGGAGACCATAAGTTGGTTGGTAAACATGATAATTATTCCTACACTATTAATTTATTAAGCCAAGTATTGATTGAAATGTGTTTGCGACTCAAACTATGCCATTTGGAGCTTAGGGAACCTGTTCAATGGACATACCATACACAACTGCAAACATATTCACTTCCTTCCTTTCATTCATTATGTGTTTTCCTTTTCAACTTACTTTTCACCTTCAGTTCACACTTCACACTTTCTCCTCTCTCAAAGATTATTGAAACGTCTTAAAAAACCCAATCTTGAGTCAAAGGAACACCACAACTACCAAAAGTTTTGGTTCGGCAGACACAATATAACACAGATGCATTTCATTAGGCACGTAAATTTTCAAATTTGCATGCATGCCTGAAGTTAGGCTATCAAAAGTTTTTTTTCCACCGGAACATTTCTATTGCATGGCTACATCATACATGGCAGTACACATCTGTACAAATTCAATACACCAAACCACTTTAAACTTAGGAAAGAAAGAACATTTCAGTCAAACATAAACTTAGTCATTCCCCCTTACAAACTAACAATAGTTAGCTGGTAGTTAACACACTTAAAAAATAGCCTCTAAAACGTAACAGTGAGATATGTAATCAACTTTTGAGAGAGCCGGGTCTCTTGATTTCTTAAGGTAAAATCTCTTCTCATTCCTAAAGAATATGTAACGGAAAATATATAATCTACTTAATCTTTCTGACTGTATTAAAAAATCCAAGAAAAGACTTGAGAGATTTGCCACTCCTTTCATTCCGAACGTACGAGTAGATGATAGAGGATAGATGATAGTTGTTGTAGCTTAGAGTAGATAAGGTCGGATATGAAATACAATCCCTCTCTCTACAATTTAACTCTTCCATTTACTAAAACTTTATTGAAAGTTAGGTAATTACTCAAAAATTAGTCAATAGCTAAAGCTAGCAATTTTTGTACTATCGATCAATTACATTTAACAGGTACTAATAATACAAAATTACTGTGTAGTTGATAAGAGAATCCCCAGTATTTTTTCCGTCTTAATTAGTACGGAAAATTATTTTGGATGATTCACAGGATCCTATACACGTTATTAAGTAATGCGTACACTCACAATATAGCATGACATGGTACAGTTATCATATCAATTTTCTTCTCGGGATGTAGTAATCATGCATTCTCTTTTGACTTTCACTTTTCTCACATTTCCCCAAAATAGCTATTTCCAAATTAACACCCCTTTTAAATTGTAGTACTCACCACAAACAGGAAAAGCAGCACAATTGTTTCATCTCAAACTTGATACAACCTAATAGACTTTTTCAATTCTGGATAATAATAACATACCTACCTATTTGTGAATATAGAACCTTATGGCGGAGAAATTCCTGGATTTAGCCTGTCAGTCACTTTTATATCAGAAATTCTATCTTTATAGTGATTTTTACCTTAAAAAAGAAAGATAAATATTGGAAAGAGAGGATTTGATCGGGCACTGATCCTTCCATATAGCCATGTAAGATAGTTAAATATAGTCTAGAAAAGACAATATTCCCCCATTTACTTTAACCTGATTCAAATCATAATAACATGGATCCAAAGTGGATTGATGAAAACAAATTCAAACTTTTGTAAATAAGAGTAAATGTTCAGATTTTCAACAATCACTCACTAATCCAGGATTACTCTAAAAACCTCAGAATTGTTACCTGTTTCCCATTGCCCCGGTCTCGTCTCGCATAAATTTCTTTTGTATGGTGATGACGAAGGTTTTAGGAGAAACATAATAGCTAGACTACCAAATTAGACTTGGCTAATTATTGGACCAAGTCTTTTTGAACAAAAATTCTCTGTCAAATACATAAACAAGACGTAAAATTAGATTAGGATGGGAGTTGGCTTTGTTGGCACATGTCCACTTGTGTAATGAAAAAAAGAAGAAAAATGTTTACTTTTTAGGCTACCAACATATACACAAGCTTAATTACAGGGAAATTTCTCAACATGGATATGGACAAACATTTTTAAGTTTTAACTATCCAATTAAACTGTTATTTCAGTGAATATAAAACTATTCAATGACAGAATACTCCAAATATAGTTTGCAAACAAGTGTACACAAGGAGGAGCGCGTGAGAGGAAATCTTATGGAAAAAAGTATTATTATTGCCTAATTTGTAATATTGAAAAAAAAGTTGAAAAGACAATGGAGAAATACCTATTATGGGTAAACATTCATACTTGTATTTAGGAAAACTGTGTAAGTAATGTGTAGTATTATTTATTAACCAACTACCAAAGCCATTTGTAAACGTTGTTTTATTTTCAGGACATGGAAAGAGATATATACTTAATATGAAATGTATAAGTACTTAGTTAGATCGAGAATGTACATTCTTAATTCTAAGTTACCAAAAATAAATTGTAATTTAATTCATCCTATGTAAAGTTAAATCTCAATTATGTATAACAATGGAGCAAGTTGGAAAATAAAAAGGGAAAGTTATTGGGAAGAGAAAGAATTGCTAATCACGATATTTCATTTTTTCCACACAATTTTCACTTACAAGAAGGGATCGAAATGGAAACAACATCCGTTCACCTTCCAGTGGGTATGCGTTTTAAAAAATGCATATCAAATTCCAAGTCAATTTCCTGCCAAATCTAATATCTTCATCCCATCTCACCTTTTACAGTTACTTACCTTGACCATGGGAAAGAATTTTGATGGCTTATATTCTGACAATGGACGGGATAAAAATCTGAAAATCTTTCATATAGTCCTTGAAGAGTCTTTGTAGCCATGAAGAAACTGGCATACCCATAAAACATATCCATACCACCTTTCATCTTGCTAAATAAATAAACAAAAATTGCCACATTCTTCACCTACCAGCTCTATCTCTATCGCCACCTCCTCCATCTTTCCTCACTAGACTAAGTGACCTTCTTTTAAATGCTTTTTTGTTGTTATTATTATTTGATTGCCTATACGCCACCTCCACTTGCTCCAAAGTTTCCACCTCCGTCCCCATGCATAATAATAAAATTATTTACAGTAACGGCAAACTAAACTCAGGAAGCTATCAGCTCTCTCGTTTCACATGGCTTTTGTTGCAGACATTTTATCTGCATTGCAGTTTCACTTCCACCCCAAAACATCGAAGCTTATAATTCTAAGCTTGCATCACACATAACATTTCAGCCTTTTTTATTATTGTGTGTGTATTTCTCGAAAATCCCCTCCACACCATTTTATTTTCCCCTGCCAGAACAGAAGGGAGGAAGAGGAAAAAACAAGCCTATCATCGGATCAGTTTTGAACAGAACAGAGGACCTCAAACAACCTATTTAGTATTTCCATTCTCACATATATCCCACCTATGACAATACTACGTAGGGAAAGAAGTGAACGAGTGGGAGAATGGACTAGGGACAAAAATGTTAACTTTTACTCTTCCTCTCTGTCTGCACTAATAACATAATCCAGTCCAAAAAGCGGCTTAACTATGTCCTTCCTCTTTAAACATGATATTGCTGCTGATCCTTCTCTTTTCTGCCAAATTAGTCTGAATATTTTTTTGGGGGACTTTCTCATCCTTATTCTTTCCCTTCACTCTAACTTTGAGGCATTTACTTCTACTCTGAAAGTTTCCCATATGTTTCTGACATATGACATGAAATGGGCTGATACGATAACGATAGAATGGATCCCTTCACATTTCATATATATGTTTCCACCCATTACATTTTCAACCCATTCCATAATAATATATTCCTCCAAAGAATGGGAACAATTTTTTTCAACCAATCCTCAGAAAACAGGAAGGAAGGAGAAGGGAAAGGAAGGAAGCACATACTCCATACCACAGCACTACCATCGGCGAAATGAAAGTAGGTAAATGCTTAGATCAAGTCCTTTTCTCTCTGAAAGAGAAACTATTCCCATTCCATTCTCTTTCATAATAAAAAATAAAACTACTCTGGTGGTTCTGGTCCGCTTCCAGTTTCCTGGTTGAGGTACGTATATTCTTACATAAGCCAAGTATTTAGTATATGGCCATTTCTACTTTCACTTTGACTCGCCTACTTTATTATTATACTTTAAGTCCTCTGCCTTTCTCTTTCTGTGCTCCCACCACGTTCGTCGCATCCCATATCGCATCAGCATCATATATCCTTCTCCTCTTCATCCAGTTTCAGCATTCCATTCCAGCACCAGTGAAAGCCAAGTTAGAGTTAGTCCTGTCTGGAAGTGGAAAGTGGAACTTTCGTCAGCATCGAGTTCCCTTCACTGTCATTCCGACCAGAAATGAGGGCAGAGCGGAGTAAAAGCCGACCTGAGCTGTGAGTTGAACGGCAGCCTTCCCTTTTAGTTTTTAGGTGAGTTTTTTTTTTTACTTCCGTGAATATTACATGATATGATTCTTTTGTGAATTCCAAATCACATTATTATATATACGCAGAGGTGGCAGAACGTGTTTGTGTTTGGGTTAAGTATGTTACTGTCGATTGTATACTTTTTATGATGAGGTGAAAGGGCTATATGGTGGTGGTGGAAGTGATCATGATGCAGTACTTTTAGGCATATACTTACCTAAACATTACAGTTTTTCATTTCACTTAACATTTTTTTGTGAGACTTGGGCTGATAACGTAATAAAAATGGATCGAGGGCGGGAGAAAATAAGTGAATAAATAGAATTGCAAATCATTATGTCATGCATCCATACAGACACCGTTCCACCGCAATCACCTTCCACTAGAAGAAACAGCAGCCATCAGAGTGATAGTCATATTGTATAGGAATAATATTCTCATCAAATTACACCAGTGCGTCGGTATATGGTTATGGTGAAAGGGGGAAAGTCGGTGGTAATGTTGTTCCATTATTCAGTTAACTTTCAATAAAATACGGTGGCTCGTAGCCAAAATACATGTGTAATTATATGCAAGATTAAAACAGGAAGAGCAGATACCAACAAGGTAGGGAGGAATGGTAAATAAAGTGGTTTGTTCTCAGACTTAGGTTGGCTTTGAGTTCGGTGAGGTGGAAGAGATGGGAAACCAAGGGAAAGTTGCATGTAGTATAAGGCGTTCTTGAGTTTCGCTGGGATTTAAATGAATTGAGTTTATTCTGTAGATTTGAGAAGGAATTAAAAATTAGAATTGCGGTAATTTATTTGTAAGAGATATAACAGCGTTTGGAGACATTTTGTAATAATTTGTCTCTTGTGTGCCTTTTTTTGCTGCGTGTTGGTCCGTCTTCGTCTTTTGAAAATGGGCAATACTTTGGATGATGATGAAAATGATCATGATGACATGGGCGATGCGGGTATGGAAGTGATTGGATTGGACACAAACAGCAATACTAGAAAGAGTAGGACATTGGACAAGGGTAATTTTTGCTTCCGATGGTGCCTTTCTAACTTCTCGGAGGTAAATTCTATCTTGGTGCGTTAAATTATCTATTTCTGATGTAAGCAACGAAAAGTTATTCTTATAATCGGTTAGTTAAGTCAAACTTAAACTGTTTTTGCTAGAAATCAAGGCAACCATCTTTGGTGACCCTATCGACTCCTCACTACACTCCTGTAAACATAGTTGAGCTTGAGCAACGACGTTGTTTCAGCATGGAAGAGGGTAATATGAGATATTATTATGTATTATAATCAAATAATCAATCATTCATGTTTAATTGAAATTAAAATGTGTTCAATTATTTATTCTGAAGAAATCATGGAAATGTCAGGAGGATGCAGATATATGGCCAATCCCCCTGAGCCTTTCCTGATCGAGAAAACCAAGAGGGAAAGTCGTAGGGTCACGTTGAATGTTGGCGGCGAACGTCATGAAGTGCTATGGAAAACTTTGGAAAGAATTCCCAATTCCAGATTGAGCCTCATTAGAACAAGTACCACGCACGAGCAGTTGCTGGAACTTTGCGATGACTATAGCTTGATGGACAACGAGTTTTACTTTGACAGACATCCCTTGTCCTTTAGCTCAATCTTAAATTTTTATCGGACAGGAAAACTTCACTTGGTCAAGGAAGTAAGTGTGCTAAGTTTCTCAGAAGATTTAGAGTATTGGGGAATCGATGCCACATTGTTGGAGTTTTGTTGTCAACACCGATTTAATGAGAAGCAGGAACAGGTTTATGATGAAGTGAGGAAAGAAGGGGAGGCACTCAACACTTTGGAAGATGAGGACTTTGGTGATGGTCCATTTGCAAGGTAAATTCTGAATCTTGATAGATTACTGTTAGTGGAAATAGGGAAAAATTACAAGTAGACCTGCAAATTCATAGCTGCTCATTTTAGCCTAGAATAGCCGAGTATAGCAATCTATTCGGCTCGTGAATCTACCTAAAAAATGAAGGAGGCAATTTAAAGGATTAAAAATGATTTTAATGTAAGACTACGAATTAAACGTTGATCTATACTAAATTGGAGATGCAGAAGTGAAATATGATATCCGTATGATGAATTGAATCCCACTTTATTATAAATCAACGTTGCATTTGTAGTCATCAAATCATCCTGAACCCTTCAAATTGCCTCCCGCAACCCGAAGGTTGCACTCTAACACATTAGAATTTAATAATTTCTATTTTTGTGCAACAAATTTATAAATAACTGTAGAAAACTTGAGAAAAACCCATTCACTGATCAGTGTTACATAACAATATGGGCTAAAAAGCGCTAGTATGCCAAATTTCATCGCATTTAGAGAATTACAGAGATTGGAACTGAAGGTCTACTTGTAAGTAGTTTTTTACTTGTGTCAGGATGCAATGTGTTAACAATTGATAGCTGCCAACACAGTGCTAATAAAATTGATTTATCTATCCATCTAAGGTTGCAAAAACTGGGTTGGGACACGATGGAAAAACCTACGTCTTCCCGTTCTGCTCGGATTGTGGCTTCAATCTCAATTTTTTTCATTGTAATTTCGACTATTTGCCTAGCTCTAAACACCATGCCGAAACTACTTATGTATGAGTGCCTCAATCAAACAGACACGGAGTGTGCTGCAAACCTGGAGGAAAATCCCCCCAGTCCTGGGGATAACTTGCCTGACGACGTCATCCAGGTCGACAACATCTATCTGGCAAAAATTGAAGGAATTTGCATAGCCTGGTTTACATGCGAGTATCTTCTCAGACTATTATTTTCCCCAGATAAGAAGGCTTTCCTTCGAGGGGCTCTCAATTTCATTGATGTGCTCGCCATTATGCCATACTACCTGAGTCACTTCCTCATGGACGAGGATCGAGGTGTGCAGGAAGAGGATGGGTTTAAAAAAGCTTTTAGAAAGTTTGTCCAAGTGTTCCGGCTGATGAGGATCCTTCGAGTATTTAAACTGGGGAGGCATTCCAGAGGCCTTCAAAGTTTGGGATATACCATCACAAATTCGTACAAGGAGCTAGGACTCCTTGTCATGTTTTTGGCATTGGGAGTGTTGATCTTTAGCTCGCTCGAGTATTTTGCGGAGAGTGAGGACAATGAGCAGTTCGAGAGCATTCCCGTCACCTTCTGGTGGGCACTGATTACAATGACCACAGTAGGGTACGGTGACATCAGTCCTACTACCGCTATCGGACAAATGATTGGAAGTCTCTGTGCAGTGCTGGGGGGTAAGTTTACACGCCTAATAATATTTATTTCAAATAGTTATCATGTACTTGTCTTAGCATTGCATTTTCCTATCATCACGTGGCAAATTGGAAATTGGAAGAACTTAAGCTGTTGAATCAATCAGCAGGAAATTCCACAGGATCAAAGCGGAAACGAACAGAAGATTTAAAAACTTCTAAAAGAAAACATAATTTTGTGATGGAACGACACTTACCCCTTCCAAGCATAGTCTCGCATAAGAGGGTCATAACTGCTTGCCCAGCAAACTTTGTGATAGGTCATATCCAAGTCCAGGCTATTGTCAACCTTAATATGTTACCAACACTATAGCCTGAATACTTACGGTTTACGACATGTAGAAGACATTCTTCCCCGTGCGCAGCGTCAGTACTATTTGTATGTTTTCTCTGGGACCATTTGTCCATCTAATACACCAGCAAGGAACAACAGAATGACAACACCATCTCATTTATACAAGTTAATTGTTGGTCGACATCGGGAGACGGGAAATTATGTTTATGACGCCTTCTTATTCGACAATGACGCAACTGCAACCTCGGCTGGCCCATTCCGTCGAACACTGGATCAACTAACTGAAACACAGCTTCAGTTTTTAAACAACATTAACCCAACCCAAGTTAACCTGTTCGATTTATTCCCTCCAATAAAAATCATGCCCAAACGTCGTCCACCGATCTTTGCATTGGTGGATCACCAGCAGCAGAACCATCCCCAATCTTGTCACAGGTGTCAAGAGTTGGAAGAGGAAAATGCAATGCTGAGACAGCGTATAGCTGAGCTCAAACAATTGCAACAATAACCTTAGATAAACTCTTTAAGCGTAGCTTTTTAATTTATTTTACTAGTTCTGGTGATCGCGCTTCCCATTCCCATAATTGGAAATAATTTTGCAGAGTTTTATCAGAACCAAGTACAAAGGGAGCTTATGCTGAAACAAAGAGAAGACCTTGAGCGAGCAAAAAGAGAAAGTTCAATATTACAGGTGAGAGATGCAATGCTTTGGGTTACCTTACTCCTAACTCTGACTCAATCCTTCAATACATTTTATCCTAGTCCCAAGGTAAATACCTAAACAAATAATTGTTAAATATTAGGAAAAAATAAAATGAAATTACACTTTTTAAAGGGAATTTTGGAAGATTAGTTCTCCGTTTCTGATCATTCTGAAAATTCTAGACCGGGGTACTTTTATCCAACTTTTTTTCTTCGAAATTTCCTTTTAAAAGGGTCATTTCATGTTTTTTCCTCCGGTTAACCAACGCCAACGCCGTAGGTGGCTTGATCCCCATTGACATTCATGCAGCACTGGTACCGATCTACCATCGAATTAAAAGTCTAGGGTTCATAACCAAGAGGCAAAAAATATGCCCAGACTTACTAGTAGGCTGGGAATTTTGGTGGCTAGGTACTTTACATGCTCGTGAGCAATTCAGGCTTACAAATTCAAATGTCTTCGATCAATATCATCTTACCTATAACGTGTGTATGTATTTACCGTTTTCCACAGATTCAATCATGCATTTGATTTAAGTGATGTTGCAATTAATGGAAGAGCTTTTAAGCTATTGAAGGAAATGATTTTGTAAATTTTTGCAGTTGGGCGTGGCTACACTTGATGTGATGGAGGGACTTGTTGGCCCCGCAGGCAAGCAAGGCGCATTAAATTTATGCATATTTATAATTACTTAATTATTAATTAATAAAAAATTAATTAATAATTAATTAATTTCAAATTTATTATTTTAAATTTCTCGCAAAAATGTCTTTAACTGTAGAGTAGAACGTAATTAGGTTTTTTTCTTCTAAATTTGAGACTAACGTCTAACAACCTTTTTAATTGGGAAACATACATTGCTTAGTTCTTTTTTAGTTTGTGCTCTAATCAACAATATTTTTGTACTAAACGAATGACTTTCTTACTCAAATAACATCAATTTAAACATAACTTTTCTCTCTAAAAGTGTATTCACTTCCGTGACTCGGAGCACAAACACAGTATTAAGAGTATTAACCAGTTTCTCAGAATAACAATCAGTTTTTAATGGATAGGTAAAATATAATTAGTAATTTTTATGAGATGGTGAGATGGGTTGTAAATAGTTGTTGGTTGATTATGTAATGAAACTATACTGTCTAGTAGTCCATTTGATATAATTTTTTGTAACAAAATTATTTATATAACAATTTAATAAAAATAATACATAATACTTATTTGGAATTTAATACTTAATTCTTTCTAATCCGATGAAAGCGTTGCATGCATGTCAAGTTTCATTTACTATTACTTTACGTACGTAGATCTATCGATAGAATTGGGTTGTTTGGGGAATCAATTAAGTAAGTAGAATGTATAGTTCTAGAATGAGATAATACCGCAAAGACCGCAAAGTTGACACTGTTCAAGTAATTGTAGCATATTTTATAGGCGTTGAATACTATACTACTTACATATAGTCCTGGGCTGGGTTATGCAACACAGGGAAAAGAGAGTGAAGAGAGAGGACCTTTTTGTCTCAAGTCACCCCTTTCTGTAGGTAGATTATGAGAAAGTGAACGATAAAAATCACTGGCCAGGGGAAAATTAGCATAGTAAAACCTCAATTACACTAATTTGCATCTTAACTTAATATAATAATGTTTATGATATCATTTTTAAGAGCTTATTTTATCATCTTTGCATAAAACGCATAAAATCAAGCAATTTAATTTGTTCTGGTCGAATCTAACTCATTAATCTGCTCATCATCACTATTCGCTCTGGCAGTACTTTGTTTATAAAACGAGCCTTTAATTTAACATCCGTTTTCATATGTTATTGTCACAACATATAATAATAACTATTAGTATATTTATATTACCTATTAATAATAATAATCTAATTATATGATAATGAGGAATGAAAAAGAAACGTTCAAGGATGTTTTCGCATTCTTCCGCACTCTACTAAAAAAACTGACCGAGGGAGGTAAAAAATGTCTTCATTTGGGATTTGTCACCTCACAACCCTGCACCCATACACACGCAAGCTAACCAAATGACTCGGCCTGATCCAGACATTTAATACAAAAAACGTTATTAATCCTCCTGTTAGAAAAAAATCATTCCTCCTAAAACGCATCCTTTTACTCCAGCTGTAACGTTGTAAGTACTTACTTGACTGAAACTTGTCGTTTTTACTGAAATTTTATAGATAAGTAGCGTAGTTTAATTGTAGTAATTAGTTTAATTGAAGGCTAACAAAAGAAACGTTTGCAATAATATTCCATTGAAATGAACTTTCTTTGTGTAAATACAAATGCATAAAAATGTATTCATTATATGTAATTCACTGATATATTTTAATTTTTAAATATAACTTTTTATAGAAAAGAAAAAGCCTAGACAAACGGCAAAAATGCACCCGCCTCCACCGATATTAGACTTAGACATAGAGAGCACCTAAAATTCTCAAACTTAACAGCAAAGCCAATTATGTACTTTTTACATTTTCTCACCTCTCACGACACTCACCACCACTCACATGACGCAATCTATGTTGGTCGAAATCAGGTTCGTTTTTGGTATACACTTTTCAATTGCTATATTTATTATACTTTCTCTCACATTATGACTGTCAAAAACTATTTTTATTAAGTATCTCAAGTCCTCATCACCTCTTACATCTTATACCTTTTACCATCTTCATCTATTTCCAGAAGCAGTGGTTGGAGGCCCTCCTGTTGATGATAATGATGGGAAATATTAAAAAGTTACCTAATATGTCATCATAGCCGGATCATTGAGCCACCTTCTTGTCCGTGTCAACCCTAACTCTTCAACAATAGTATAATGAAAAAATAATTCTTCCATTATTGAGTACCCGGTTAATACTAATAATGATAGTCATCATCATCAATTAATTATCATGATCAATAACCAAGATATTATATGTGTATAGATATTCATTAACCAATTTTTGCCAAATCGACATAACAAACAGAAATCCCAACTCAATTCACATTTCTCTTCCTGCATAATGCGCGACAATATGTATACCTATCTATTCCAAACTTTTGTGTTGGATTTATACTAAATTGTAGCAGTTAGTAGTACAACTAGAACTTATGTACGTAGTTTATAGACGACTACATACATAGATAGATAGAGACATTTTTATGTAGCCTTGTCTACCTCCAAGTTCAACTGAACTCCCTTGTCACTTGTAGGTTTTTGTAGTTTCTACATTTTTATATGACTTTTACCTAGATAAACTACCTAATTTGATTGAATACTTATAGTAAACTGGAAAACTTTGAACTTA
Source organism: Lepidocyrtus paradoxus (assembly GCA_034696885.1). NCBI lineage: Eukaryota > Metazoa > Arthropoda > Collembola > Entomobryomorpha > Entomobryidae > Lepidocyrtus > Lepidocyrtus paradoxus. The sequence continues at coordinate 10,020 of JAQGAH010000762.1, read as the reverse complement.
TTTAAACTCTATATCAAAACTACAGGACCATACTAATATCACTAACGAGGAAACTGATTAATTACAGTTGAACAAGATGATTCATGATACCAATTTTTTAATAAAGGGGGTTGATCATACAATATTTGAAGTAAATTCTTAACACAACTGACAGAGTAAGTAATTATATTACTAGAGTATTTGTATTTACTCGTAAAACTAATGTATTAAACAAAAATCTAATATCTCAATATTCTCAATATTATTATTAACGACTGACAAGCCAAAAAAAAATTATCATTATCACAATACTTACAACTTAGTTTATAGCATGATAGATTGGAGGGAGGTACTACGTATGTACTACGTAGAAAAGATATTACTACCTATTCAAGCATGGTGATTTTGATACGAACGTCGTGCTCTGAGGAACAACACTTGACTTTGTCGCTTGTCTCCCATTTAGAAAATATATGTCTGGATTTTTTACTAGGGAATTAAGTGAGCAAAACTACTAAAGTGAAATGTGTGTATAAGAAAAGTTACATAATTATTCAAATTTAATTTGTATTTAACTTACCATTGAGAAGAGCAACTTGTGAGTGTTGCACAATACTATGGCAATCAGAGCCAAAACGTTGAGTTAATTAGGTTACTGTCACACATGTTGGGTCAATTAATTTTAAAAGTAATTATCTCTGTAGATTTTTTCTAATTAGATGATTTATTTGGACCAGCTCAATTTATTGCTCAAAAAGAATTTATCTTTAAATGAGAATAAAATTATCAATTTTAATCAATCTGTTCTTTCAAATTTTTCAAATCTTCCAAAGAATGAATGGAGTATTCTGAGTCAAGTACGGATAGTAGTCAATTTTAAGCTAATTATGTATACTATAACTTCTATAGTCTACTTCCAAAGTCGGACCTCTGACTATCCGGCCTAGACTTAAGTATATTCGGGGATACATTCATCCTTGAGTTTCAGGAGAAAATTTAATTGAAGTAATGTGAATGAAATATAAAATGCATATGTAATGTAATATCGGGGGCAACTCAATACTCTCTGTTCTATTCTTCATATCAAATAATGTATTTATCAAAATTATCATCAAACGTCATCCATCATTACGGATGGACGCTTTTTTTGTAGATTTGTGAATTTTTTCGTAGTCTTGAATAATAACATTTTAGAGGTGAACTGGTGATGATTAATAAATAAATGAGTAAGTTAAGATAAAAAGGTTAATGGTTATTTAATAGCAAACGCAGTTTGTTGTAATTTTATTCATTTGGTTGAATTAAAATAAAAGTATAAACATTTGGTTGTAACAATAAAATGAATGCCTTGTTTACAATTTTTGATAAATTGCTAAATGGTCTACATTTGCAAGTCCAAATGATGTAAATTTGAGTAATTTCCACTGCTCCCTGGGCATTTGAGGATTCTCAACCAGTTCGAGTGGGGCCGGCTCACAAAACTGTGTGTTACCAATAGGTCCTAATATTCCCAAATAGGTGCCTCGAAAGTTTTCCAAATACTCCAAAAATACTTTCAAATTGTTAAAATAGCAGAATAACGCGAAATCCGTAGATTTTCCGAATTTTTTCTGGCAGTTGAAGTCTTTATCCACGAACTTGAGGGGAAGGAACATGGGCGGGGAATAGGTGCTTGACCACCAACCGAAATCGATTTCTATTCCGGTGACGCCTTCAAAGTCCTTTTCATTGTTTTCCAGGAGAACTTTCAACATTAACCACTCCAGCAATCCGGTTCCGCACCCGATGCTATAAATATGGGTCACTTTCAATGAGTGAATAAACTCGCTAAAATTGTCCAAATCTTCTTTTGTAGGACTAGGCCAGGAGAGGAGACGTAGCAGAGATAAGCTTTCCTTATCGTCATTTGGGAAGATCTCTTTGATTTTTCTAAGGATCCCGTTGAAGTCGTTGGCTTGATGGAGCTCAACTATTTCGAGGATGAGAGGATCCTTTTTTCTCATTTTTTAAAAAAATTAATATAAATCACTATTTATTATACTATCCAGTTTTCTGAGAGGAAATAACGAGAACTATTTTCGAAATCTTTGTAAATCTCTAATTCGCTGCTCCGCTGTTGTGTTGTATTGTAGTGTAATATGCTTAGCATTACATAAGATCAATGGATCCGATTTCAAAGTGGAGTTGGCATGTATCCAACAAAGGCGAAATAGTACATGTCTATTTATACAAATGTCTATAGACATTTATTTTGTACTGCTCAGCAAAAGAGACAATTAAACTGATGTAATATGTGAGCACACACAATCCACGGATACCATATTCACCACTGCATAGGTTTCCCGCTAATGATGATCCTGTACACCTCAGACACTGGTGGACTTTAAATGAAACCAGAATCGACACTAACAGATCGTCAAGTCATTTGAAAGGAGTGAGATGAAACCAATGCCCGGTCAAATATCTCGTGCTAATATAACACGCGTGAGCTTTTATGCTTATGAAAAGCACTGGTAGAAGATATTAAAGTTAATTAACTATTTATGTAATGTACTGGTATCAGTAAAGTTGGGATATGGGGTTAGACATGGTAGGAAAATACATACATATATATATGTACATAACTCTGAATGTAATTTGTTACGACCGGCGAATTATTTTTCCGCATGATCTCCATCCTATCTATTCTACCTTTCTCAGGAATATGCTTAAAGAGGTACATCCAAAAGAAGTCGCCTTCAATATATTACACAGGTGCAATATAAAAGCTGTTTATTGCATATTTCTTCTCTCATCATCTATATTACACAATCTTTATAATTTTATTGCAGACAATAGTAACGTGACTCAATTATCTCTTTTGTTATCTCAAATTATATGCTTGTCCAGATATGGACTTAACCGTTCAACCATGAAACATGACAATCCATTAGCAAATTGGAAAGTTGAACAAATACATTAACCTTTTATAAATTTCATGATGCTTATATGCTAAATAATACTTGTGTTATTAGTTATTATTACTGAGTGACGATATCATTTGAATGATTAGAAACTTCCAGTGATATTGTTTGCAATTCTGGTTTGTATTTATCTATCCTTGTTGAGAAATTCTGAGCTGCTGGATCGTCTATTTCGTTAAAGTGGCAGTCGAGAGGCAGATACGCTCTTAACGTGAATTTTGCAAGTATATAATATTGACGTTAGTAATAGTAATAACGTCACAAGTCGTCATAAATCATCTCATATAAAATCAGAGGTAAATTCTTCAGTTTCATCATTGGTTAAGAGGAGCAGCTGAGTATAACTGGTTACAGTTTGTACTGAGTTGGAATAAAAGGTCAGAAAAATTTACAATTGGGATTAACTAAGTATGTCACCAACAGGCCAACCTTTACGATGGGGAATCCTCGGAGCAGGGCAGATCAGTAATCCTGATAATGTATACTTAATTCTAATTCGTAGCTTCACAAAAATTTCACTTTTATTTTAAACTATTCTAATTATTATAGGCAACGACTGGTCAGTCGCGGTATCCACATTGCCCCCATCTGAGCATAAAATAATTGCCATTGCAGCAAGGAATGAAAAGAACGCTGCAGAGTTTGCGAAGAAGCATGAGATCCCGAAAGTGCATAAGAGTTACGAGGAGCTCGCCAAAGATCCAGATATAGACGTTGTGTACGTCGGTGTAATCCACACGGAACACCTACGTCTTGGCAAAATGTTGCTGGATCATGGAAAACACATCCTCTGCGAGAAGCCAATTTGTATGAATGTCCGAGAAACTAAGGAGCTGGTGGAGTACGCAAGAAAGAAAAAGCTCTTCATGATGGAAGCTATCTGGTCACGATTCTTCCCAGCTTATGTCAAACTTCGGGAGGAAATTGCAAACGGAAAGATTGGAGAGGTGATGCAGGTGAGGGTGGAAATGGGCCTGGCCTTTCCCGAGGACAACTGGCGGAGAGATAAGGAAGTTGGGGGAGGAACCGTCCTAGATATGGGCACCTATACGTATGATTTATGTCTTTAATTTCTAGTGTGGGGTTTAGTAGGTTGATTAAACAAGGGGACAAAATTATTAAAATTTGTAGACCAAGGATGAGTAGAAATATTAGGGGGTCAGGGGGTGTCAAATTTTAAAAGTCATAGGGCTTTAATTTTTGATTACAGAACCCAGTTTACAACAATGTGCTTTCCAGGTCTGAAGCCTACGAAGATTTTGGCAGGTGGTCATTTAAACACATCCGGAGCGGATGATAGTTCAAGTGCTACGATTGTATATCCTGGGGGAAAGACAGGCACTTTGATTACTCACAGCCGCGTTAACCTACCTAGCGAAGCGTTGGTTGTGGGGACTAAGGGCTCGATGAAGCTTCACTTTCCATTTTGGGCTGCCAACAAACTCGAGACAGAAGAGGGCGTAGTGGAATTCCCCCTTCCAGAAACAAAGAAGGAGTTAAACTTTTGGAATTGTACTGGACTATCCTATCAGTGCGAGGAGGTTAGGCGGTGCATTATCAACGGTGAGTGAATGAAAATAACTATAATTTACAGATTACAGATATTTTCCTTTAAGACGAGCTATTATAGAGATATTGAAATTTAAACTGAATATTTGTAATCGTTTCAAACCTAAATATCAGGCCCTCTCGAAAGTCCAGTGATGTCCTTAGATGAAACACTTCTGATTGCGGAGATTAAAGAGTCCATTCGGAAGCAAATTGGTGTGGTCTATCCACAAGACTAGACTAGAATATTTATTAATAATCGATAAATATTAAAATATTTGTAAACAAAAAACGTAAAATGAGAAATAAATTTTTTGTGACAAATGTATCCTAAATTAGATTATCGTGTTGCCTATATAAATTTCTCAGACGATGGCCTATCTAATAACGATATCATAATTCATTCTTCACGCGTAAATTATGTTTCTTTTATGAACATGCTGTAATATCTTTCCTTTGCACATGACATTTTTGCCATTTATTTTCTTTCCACCTTCTTTAGCTTTGGTATAAAATATGATGATGAAATATGAAAATTGAGCTAATATTCATGATGATGATGATGAACCAAGGGTATTTATGGTACGCAAACATATAGTATTTACGTTGCGCTACTACTTTCCTCACATCGATAATAATTTACGTTATTTATTTATATATATATATATGGATGGGCTTTTTTCTATGCGCATTGTATTGTATTAAATTAAGAGTGGACAAGTAACCAGGATAGGATAAATCATTCTAATGATAATGGTATCATTATACCATCATCATATCCTCCTCTGATCCACACCTGTCACTTCCCTCCTCGAATTATCCATCTCTCTGGAATAAACAGGAAATGGAATGTAAGGGAGAGGACATTGAGTGGAATTGTCATTTTGATAATATGAGATGAGACGAGAGAGGAAATAAAAACAGTCACATCCTCAAATCCTCATCCATGTCCATGCCACTCCAAAAAACTCAAAGCAAACGAAATTGACATGACAGGGAAAGCAGGTTCGTATTACTGAACACACACCTGCTCACCTTCCTTCCAACTCCAACTGCCTTATTCCCTTCTCTCACCCAGCCTAGTCCAAAGCCAAACTCAGACTTATTGAAGAAGGGAAATGGACTGGGCGCATTAATAATAAAGGAATCATTCAAAATTGCCAAATTAACAAAAAAAAGTGCTGGGAATAGGATGAAACTTTGGATAAGGATACGGCACGTAGACCTTTCTCATTTATCTTATTTACTTGATACATTTTCTTCTAACACCGGTATATGTATGCAAAGTGAAAGGGTTAAATAATGCAGGCTTGAGGAGCAGCAATACCTCCCATCTCATGTTCATATTTAGATAGGCAATAGGTATATGAACATGCTCATTTAGCTCGTACATGATTTATCAACTTTTCTGTCCTGTCATGACTATAACTACAAGGCTACTTCTATAAGGCAACGCGATTATTATTACACCGGGTGAAGCGGTGGTTGTGGCTCATACCACAATCATCATTCTCCAAAAAGTGCTGATGAGCCTCAAACTTGGGATTTGTTTAGGCTATCTTCATTTTTCTAACATTTACAGTTGACGGAGAGGAATCAAGACGAGTTAAAGTGAGTGGGTATTACGTAATGCATTGCGTGCCACCACCACATAGTCCTCATCATATATCGTATCATATTATTGTGGCGAATTGCTTGAATAAAAAGGATGTTGATTGTGGTCTGTCTCCCCAGCTATCCTTCTTTGACTTTGTAAAGAAAAGTCTATACAAGGAAAGATGTTTAGGCTAGCCGATATTAAAGTAGGAATGCATGGTCATAAAACAAGCAAAGGATTGTATAATTTGTAATAACTGATTGGCTGGTTGGTTTCATATAGTGTAGTTCTATGTATGATGCTAGGGCATGGCCTGAAGCAGAATTAAGCGAAACTCTAGAAGTTACCCAAAAAGAGGATATCAAGTATATCAACCTGAGAGCTCGAGATGAGGGAAAGAAGTTGTAGCAATTTCTTACGGGGTATATGCGAAAAAACATGTTGATTTTGACAGAAACACGGAATGAGAGGAAAACGTCTGTGGATATTATCGTGAAGGCAAAGTAGTTTGGGAAAGAGTAATTTACTCAAGTGTCAGTCAGCTTAAGCTGGACGAGATAGGCTGTTCATTTGTGCAGTTGTCAATCTCACAGTGGCTCAGTTGGGGTTGGATTGTTAAGTTGTGGAGCTGAATGGCAGGTTGGTTTTCTCTGTTATGGAAATTTGGGGACGATTTTTTAGAAGTAGCGTGGGTGAACCTGGGGACAGGACAGTGGCCAAATACAATTTCTACAGTTCGCACTTGCGTTTTCTTATGAAACGATAATTTTTTTAAAGTGTTCAAATAATCTCATGAGATATGAGATGGTGTTTGTCACATTTTCTCCAAATGTGACAATGTGTGTTGTTCACAAAGACTTAATACATCAGAAATCAGAGCGATATTGTTGCTAGTATTTTCTGAAGATAACTGATTAAGAAGGCTGTGGCGCCTGCGTGGAGACGTGATACACGTGTGGTGTTTTGTGCTGCTAACCCTTTTTCTTTTCCATTTCTCTCAGCGTAGTGAAGATTCTTTCTGGGCTCAAAAATTTAAGATATAAGACAATTGGGGACCACTAATCACATAATACACATACTTGTATAATTTATCGCATCGCGTAAATTGTCTTCTTGAAACTGATTGTGCATCATCTCTTTGGAGAAGGGGAGTGGAGTATATTATATATATGCATTGTCTAGATATTCCCTCCCGGACATGCTGTGGAGCTCCTCTTTGTTCTTAGACTTTGTGCTCTGATGCACATAACATACTGATTTATTTATGCTCTGTCGCGAATTGATACTATTGCGTTGCTATTGTTTATTGGGATTGGACAAGTTCATTTGGAAAACACTTTTTTGTGGACAATGCATACAGAGACTAAATAAGAATCCAAAATCAAATTAATACTACAAATGGGAGTTGAATACATTATATACATGTCGTGATTGTATTAAGTTTTTCTGTCTACAAATAATCTGCAAGAGTGGTTTACCAAGTTGCTCATTAAATCTTCATTAGTTGCTGCATGCTCTTAATTACTTGAATATTCTTAAAGTGCGTATAGTTGACCTTATCACAAGCGTCTTGGACCGTCTGGAGTCAAAATGGGAGCTTCCATGTCATCCTCATTTTTATACAAGATTGTTGCGATTGTGGAGATTGTAAGTAATTACTATTATCCTAAACACAGTCCTAATTCTCCCCAGTATGAAACATTCATTTCTCTTACCTATTAAATCTGAGTTTGGAACAATTCATTCAATATAATTCATTTCCATCAGAATTTTTTGCAATATTCAGTCAGACCCCATTTTAAAAAATCCCAATTTTAGACATTCGTAATCCAGTTCAAGGACATGTCTTCCTTGCATATTTACTAAAATATGAAAAGTATAATCAAATCCGAATGAAAGCAAGAAGGAGTTTGTGTGTTGTAAGCTAAAATTTTAACTCTTGCAAGATGACCTTGCAAAATAAATAAGCTCAATAAAAAAAATTCTCAAAACACATCTGTCTACTATAATATTGAATAGGTTCTTTACTATAAACAGCGTAATGTCATAAAATAGACATAAATTATCAATCAAAACTCTCATTCATGTTGATATCATACTTATATCGCATATTTGTAAATGCCATCTTCAAACTTCCGTCTAGTTCTTAAAAGCTCGAATGTTTTTCGGTTTTGCATGAACATGAAATAAGGCAGGTTTCAAACTCAAAATTAAGCACATACAGCTGCCGTCTGGCTGATACTACTAGCTGTTAAATAAATAATGATGCTGATACTGATGTGATCATCCATTTAGAACAAAAATTAAAATTAGGGTTATTTTGTTTCCTGCAACTGGAACATATTTAAACAAACTGATGTTTTTTTTTTTTCAAAGAGCAGATGTTAGAATTAAAGAAAGTGTAAGATGGAATGTGTGTGTTGTTTATCCTTAAACGAATCTTAATTTGCAGCACTTTTTCCGGTTATGTATATTTGGAAAGTGCTTTCCAAATCTCATATAATTTATTTCAACGGTAAACGTAAATAACCATTGCAATGACATCATGTATGTAATAATCAATGAAACTGAAAAGATGTAAGATATGAGCCATGTGCTTAGCTTGTAGCTGTTTATGATTATGATGCTGTTTTTATGAAATATTTAGGCCACATTTTGCATCTCCGTGTGTAGTACTTTAGTACTCGTTGTGTGACATCTGGCGCTTGGCAGAATTTTATTGTTGAAAGTAAAGCGTGCTAAATATGTTTCACTGACTCTTTCCAGGTGTGCTCTGCAGTAATTGCCACTTTTGGGGTGAACACGTTCCTTCTCTTCAATGGGATGGACGAGGGCTTCCAGGCGGAGAAGGAAATGATTCAATGTGAGTCCAGAAATATGTCCATTTAACCAAATGATAAGTATTTTTACTTAATTTTTTAAAACAATAATTGTTGCATTTAACTTATCAATTTTATGTAGATTCATCAATTGTCGCAGTTGTTCAAAGCATTCTGACATTGTTTGCCACCTTCATCCTAATATGTTGTCACCACTCCTCCCTTCAGCAAGAGATCAACTTTGCCCAGGAGCACAGTGAGACGGATAAAAAAAGACCAAGCCAAATTGGCCACCAATACTCTCTTCGTCGGAAAGCAATTGCCCCCACGTGGACTGCTTGGACGTTGATCTCAATTGCCTCCCTCCTCTTTGTCGTCATTTCCCCCATTCATTACTGCATCCAAGGAAAAGCTGACTTGGCGAAATTCGCGAGCCTCCAGTTTGGCAATAGTGGGGATAAACCGGCTGACAACAAACTGCAAGGCATATGTCACTCCACAGCCCCTGAGGTCGCCCCTATAAGGAACTCTCTTAGCGACTTGTACTCTTTCTCTATAATATCGCTTCTGTTCAAGTCTCTTTTTGTCATAATGGTTCATAGAAACTGGAGAAGTGAGTTGAGGAAGGAGAAGAAAATCATTATTTATGTGGATAGACCAGAGTCGTCCAACAATATAGAGAATGAAATGGAAGGGGAGCAGTCAGCAGCCCCAAAAACTACAGAGGGTGGTCCCAAAATAATGGTAGCTGCGCCCAATAGTGCCAGTACCGGCCATCAAGAAAGTGGGGAAAGTCTTGAGGGGAGGGAGCTACTGGGTGAGGGACAGGATGGGAAAAAAGGGAAAATACAGTTGGTTTCTGAAAAGGGGAAGAAGTGAATGAAAACATATTTGGTGCAATTTTTTATTATTAAATCGTACAAGTGTATTTTAATAGTTGACTTAAGAGGGAAATAAAAAAAAATGATTCATTTTTAAGAAATACTTGTGCTTGTGTTGATAACTTTTGAAGAAATAAAGGACAGAAAAAGACTAGCAAGTCGAACTGTTACAAAAGCTATTTTATAACGTTGTATGACGTCCATATATGCATCCACATTGACATAAAAATAAA
>JAQGAH010000761.1:0-26075 GCA_034696885.1 Lepidocyrtus paradoxus | reverse complement strand
AGTCCAATATGCATCCCATCAGTATGCTCATGCTGTAAGGAACATTTTATTTCCCTCCCCTTAGACCAGAGAGGCTAAATAGCCTCTCTGATCTTTAAAAGGAGTCTTTGACTAATTTCGAAAATTATCTTTTTACTAGGCTCCAGTCGCTCCAGCATACGCTGCTCATGCTTATGCCGCGCCTGCTGTCGCTGTCCACCAAAAGGTATGTTGATACGGTTAAAAAAACGCTGCACTTTTGCACGGATCACTAACAAAGATACCAGAAAGGGTACCTGCTAATAATGCACCATCATCATTATCAATGTCTGAAGGTCGTTTGTCAAACTCCTTTCATAATATATCCTTCCCTTTGTTGTCTTCAGAAAGGCAATCGTTTTTTTATTGCATCAGATATATTTTTTCTTGCTTGAGATAACTAATAGACCTTTCCAAAAAACTAACCAAGTAAAAGGGAAAAGGGAGTGGTCACTTGGAGCTTATGTACAGGAACGACAGTTAGTTTGATTGAAGCATTTTTTGTGTGTGGTAGAACAAAGGCTCAGCGGGAGATCATGATGCAGTATTGCATGAGCATGCAATTTTACTGCAGTCAGCAATAAATAAATCCGATTTTGACAGCCCATTTTCCCAATTAGTATCAAAATGAGTCAACCTTCTAGTCATATATACCTATAACCACTTTAGGCTGCTTTCGCTTTCGCATCTTTTAATATTCAATAAAAAAAAACTGTAAAGAACCAAACAAATGTACAAAGTCAAGCTTGATGCATTCCATTATCAATCAGGTCGGCTACGTCAACAACCAAGTGTTGACTAGCGTTCCCGGAGTTGCCAACGTTCCAGTGACCAAGCTCGCCTTGACCCAAGGCGTCACCCAAAAGTTGGTCGATGTTGCCCAGCCCGCCGTTAAGAACCGTCGTGTCAAGGTCCGTCGTCCAGCTCTCCGCAAGGAATTCTACGATATTGAGCACCGCATCATCGTCCGTCCCGCTGGATCCGCCACCCTTGAGCTTAGTCAGCCAATCTCCAAGGAACAAAAGGTATGCAAAAACACTGCAGGGACGAAAAAAAATCACATCAAAAACAAATTCAGTGGCAAAAATTTACATAGATAAGTAGTAGAAAGGTAGATGGCCACCTACTTACAACTTATCGAGAAAAAAAATATTTATATGATGATAAGAGAGCAATCAATCAGTACAGGCAACTTTTTATTCTTCCTCTCACCATCCAATTTTTAACAGACTTGCATGGCCCTTGTCATGAAAGTTAAAATGAGTTTGTGATTGAAATAAGGGCTCGATTTATTAGGACAAGCTATAGTCCTCAACTACTTGAGTAAACTAGGTAGGTAGAGCTTCACCCATTAATTGATGAACGAACAGTGAAGGAGGTAGCGAATTTAGATGAAAAGGGGAGATAAATTACGAGGTAATAAATTGGAGGAGTTATAGCAGAAGTAAATAGGATATCAAGGTAGGCTCCCTCACGATCGCGGTGATGATTAAGTGAATGTCATAAAGTTTGAAGCTTTCATATAGAGCACCACAATGCTCATATAGTCAAATCATCAGTCCACCCAACAAGCAAACAAGTCAAGGAGAGCAGAAGAAATTGGGCATTTCTTTTCCCTAATATTCAGATTATTTAGGCACATGTGCCATTCTCATTTAACTAATAAATATTTAGGCTCGTAAAGAGCAGCAGCTCTAAATAGCCTCCCCTGCCAGTTACTATTATGAAAGCCAACGGCAATGTCAAATATGGCTATAAAAATTCCGTATATGTAAAGGGAGCAGACAGGAGGGACAAAAATTATATCAACACTTTCACCCAATCCATTTATTTATGGCAGTGGTGGTGAGCCTCCATGTATATTAGATATGTACATAATAATGAGATTGGATCGGAAAATGACCAATGTCATCGTATCAGCCAACATCGAAGGAATGTCTTTAAAAATATGTTTGCTGTAAGAGTATAAAGTGCGCGTGTAACTAACCCAAATTAGGCGAAATAATGCAAACAATGAAGCAACTCTGTAGAATGTAGAATTAGTGAAGAAGACAAGCTTGTTTTATGACATGCATGTAATATTAGCAGTGATGCACGAAGTTGATTACTTTGTTAAGGTAATTTTGTTTGGATTGATTATGCTCACATAATCAGATTTCCATCTTCTTCTTCCCTTCATCATTTCTGCCGCTGCTTGAAAGTAATTGCTAATTTGTTAACAAAAATGAGAAAAAAGTCCCATTGAGCTCGTTGATTGCTTTGCTTACGTCTTGCATAATAATGAGTTGACATGTAGGGAAGAAAACGAGATTTTTATAAGAGGGATGAAGTGTTTTTTACTAGGTGAAGAGGATTCAAGAGGGTTTGTCGTGGGGCAATGTGAGACTTATTAATTTTCCTGTTTCTCTGATTGATAGGGACCTGCTGTGATCACCCCAACTGAATTCCAACAAGTTGCTCCAGTCGTCCGTTACGGAACTGCCCGTCAAATCATTGATGGACCCGGAGTCTCCCAAGTTGCCCAATTTGAAGTTGCCCGTGCCCGTGGTGCTCTCCCACCCCAAGGAGCCCCACAACCCCAAGGTCCACAAGACTTTGGACGTTCTGCTCCAGAGCCCCAACAGCAGCAACAACAGCAACAACAGCAACAACAACAACAACAACCCCAACCCCAACAATTCGATCAACAGCAGCAACAACAACAGCAACAACAGCAACAATTCGAACAGCAGCAACAGCAGCAGCAACAACAACAACAACAACAACAACAACAACCCCAATTCAGAAATGCTGGTAAGTTAGAGGAAATTTCTTGCAATTTCTTCTTGAAATCTTATGCAAAAGTGACGATTCCAATTCGAGTGTAATTTAAAAATAAATGCTTATAAAAATAGGCCCACAACGTCGTCCACTCCAACTTCGTCCACAAGGACCCCAACAGCAACAACAGCAACAACAGCAGCAACAGCAGCAACAACCCCAATTCCGTTCCAACGATGATGCCATCGAAATCAATGCCGATGGTCAAGGACCTCAACAGGGACCACCACAAGGACAACAGCAGCAACAGCAGCAACAACAACAACGTCCACGTGGACCCCCACCACAACCTTTCCCAGCCCCACAAGGTCGTTCTGGATTGACCCTTGACCCCAACATGCCAGTTGAGCTCCAAGCCCGTCTTATCGAACTCCTTAACGCCAAGGGAGGATCCGTCACCGAAGTCCTTAACGAAGATGGTGCTCCAGCCAACCAAGCCTCTGTTCTCGAAGTTGCCGGAGCTCTCCAAGACGTTTCCCTTCAAGGAGGCGAGAAGATCACCACCCGGTAAGTAACTATAACTTTTCTACAAAATGAAGTACCCTCGCAACTTTCTGTACCAATTCCTTTAATTTCATGTTCGCAGTCGTATTGTTGTCACCCGCCCAATCGAAACCGTCCAAGAGGTCGATATTCAAGAGCCAGCCACCAAGCTCCACCGTGTCGCTGTCAACACCCCAACCCTTTTCAAGACCCCAATCCAAGGAGTTGCTCAAGTCCCAGTTAATGTTCCAGCCGTCAAGAATATCGCCACTCCAGTCGTGAAGACCTACGCCCAAGCCGCTTACGCCCACCCAGCCTACGCTGCCGGTCCTGCATACGGTCACCCCGGTGTTGCTTACGCTTAAACAAGCAGACCTAAGTTATAAATAGCTAATTTTTCCTATTTAAATATTTAAATTAAGTGACAAATTCAATCAATCCATACTCATAAAAAGTTACTTAATGTGAAAAGAACTATATATTACTTGATGACGCCAACAAAACAACACCTCATTACAATGCAGTATTGCATTTATGTATTTTGTATAATATAAAGTGCATAAACAGCTCTAACAATGATGCTCGTTCATCGTAAAGTAAATAATGTACCAATGCAAGACTAAAAATATCATTTCATGAATGCGCAATATACACTTAATATTTTTACTTTTGTACTTAATTATGTCCTTATGTGTGGTGGTGATACAATGGTTGAATTATTTTTTGGTGACTAAATGAGTTTTATATGCAACATGACTTCCCGTTGTATGTATTAAGGTATGTTTTGTAAAAAGATGAAGATGTAGTACGAATATTATATGTATTGTTTTATATGAAAATAAATAACATCTTCCGACCTCCGTAATGAAGACAGCAGCAAATTATTATTAGTTATGATTTATTCATACAATTAATTATTATTTTTTGTTCAACTTATTCATTTACTTTATATAAACACTTCTTACTTTCTTTAATATTCTTTCTAGCTATCACTACCACGTTCTTACTAATCCTACTTAACTGCAGTAGCTACATAATAGACACAGACAGATATCTCTTAGATAAACACCTTTACGACGAATGAATACACCGACTCTTTACACCACGACTGATTATCCTTGATAAATGATAATGACTTTTTTATATTCATTCATATCTTAGGATAGGATTTGGAATGTTATATGCTCAACAAAATATAATTAAGTCACGACTTGCGTTTCTCCTTTGTATATATCAAACCAAAATAAATGCAGTAAAAGAAAATGGGCAACGAAAGAATTTTCAAAACTACGTTTTTTTTGAAGGGTATACATATATACAGATGACTATATATAAGGTAAGTTTTTACTCAAGAATGATAATATCAGTACTCAAACTTAACCAGTATTTTTTTATAGTATTAATTGTCCTTCTTGAATCGCTGAGCTGATGTCACTCGGTAAATCAGGGAGTCTCTTCCAGGATCCATTGTAGCAAGTGCGACTAATAAAACAAATAATTATTATAAAGTGAGCAATTCTTATATTTATAGATGATAATAAATGGCAAAGTGGCAAAGATTTTGTTAACATACCTGAAATTGCAATTAATGCCAGTATCAGGGCAATTGCGATAAAGAGAATGATATTGAACACTATTGGATAATCTTCATGCACATCATCTGCCAAGTTCATGGGCTATAAACAAGAAAAACAGAAATGAGAAATCTCGCTTGCATTAGGTATATATGTATAATTGTTCGAAAGCTGAACTAGTTAGTAACATACATTTTTGTCCTCTTTTGGGGCTGGAGCCTGCCTGGTCCTTCTGGAATGGTGAGGGGTGATATCACTGCTTTTGACAAGGATCATTATTCCATTCAAAGCCTCCACAGATTCAACCAGTTTCCTTGCACTATTGTCCATGTCTTGTGTGGTGAGGTGCGTGTGCGTCATGTCAGCAAAGTAGATTATTGGTGACATTGTCCCATTTTCAACGACATCCTTCGTCAGCTTGTCCATTACAGACACTGATTGCTCCGCTGCATTGTCTTCGAGGACGAGAACATAGTCGGATCTAAAACAAAATCAAAAATCCATTATTTTTACCTTTGTTTTTTTTTGCCTTTTTTCATTGAACATTACTCCATTCATCAAATCGCCATACCTCAAATTATCTAGACGCTTTTCTCCTCTTTCTACAAGGATAGAGAAGAGCTCATCCCACTTCAAATTCTCGATCAATGGAAACTGATGACCCGTCACGGACTCAAAATCTGCAGAGTCACGGACCCTCAACCCCACCACAACCCGTGGGGGATTAAATGGGCTTGTGATGTATGCCCCTGGCCAGCCACCATTCCTCTGCAAACATTCACACATTTATGATTAAATAACCACGCTTAACAATAAAAAACATTAAAAGTTAACAGTGCATTGATACTTGTGACACCTTTCCAAAGCACTTAAATAATAGAATCCCTGCTCGAATGTCTTTGTCTTACCAGATCCACCGTGAATCCCATCGACGTCAAGATAACATTAGCCAACTGGACCGAGTTAATCTTCTCATCTTTCGAATTAAAATGGAGTGTACTCGGCTTCGCAGCAAAGGTCACTGTATCCTCCGCCCCTGCCACATTCAGCAGGGCTGCGAACGCAGCCAGAACAAATACTGAGATCCACTGATAATTATACATCTTTATATTTTATACAAATAACACAATAAACCTGACTAGATAAAGTGTCTAGCTATAAAACACTGTTTATAGTTTAACGATGATTTCGAAAACTGCACTCCTTTCCACAAAAAATCGTTATCCAGCCCAATTAACAATCACTAAAGATGAGCCAGGAAATGACTATAACTTCTCTCGCAACTCAATAAGGGTGGGACGCATCTCCACCACCAAAGTTAATTATGTTTTTGTTCCACTAAATCCCATCCGTACTTTAATACCTCCTTCACACATTTACGCTAATGAATCTACACATACAAAAGCGATAAGCGATCATATGCTCAGGTTTATGCATGGCTCATATACAACTCCCAAGTCCCAGCCTCCCACTCCCACGATACGCTTCCAACACTTGTAAATGCACTTGGGTGGGATTAGATGCATTCAACTCATGTTTCCGTATCACGATGCCCCAATCGAGATGGGAATGGGGGAGCAAAACACAAAACCAGGCAAAGAAAGTACATTTAGAGCGCAGAGAGGTGACTGTTGTTTCTTGGCAGAGTGCTTTGTGGACTGGTGAAAGGAAGGCAGGGTTTCAAATATGGGCATGTGGAACAGCACATGTTGAAGAACAGGTGCTTTTTTGGAAAGGGAAAAGGTAACGACGACCAACTAACGGTGACGGTGGCGGTTCCTGGTTTCCCTTTCGTTTGGAGATTGTGGATGAGATTGTGATAAGAGATGGCTGCGACGAGTGCTTTTTTGCGTAAGTTTTCGTCATTCATAAAAATAATAATAATACTCGAAATTGAGAGCTGGTCTGAAAAGTGTATGAATGGAATTGGAAATTGATTGAAATGTTTTGAGTGACAAGTTAATAAATTGAATATGACATGTTACTTGCAGTGAAAGAGTCAGCCGGGACCTATGCGCTTAACGGACCTCCCAAGTTTGAGCGCTGGAATGACTTCAAAGAGGATCCGGAGGAAAGTCGGTTTACGGCGGTGTCTGGAAATGGCTACCTTTTGGCAGTGGGTAATAGTACTAGGTAAACGCAATTGTATAAACACTTTGTTTGCTTTGATTTTGGAGTCAGTTTTCCGGACATTCCTTATGTGACTTTTGCGTGACTAAACGGCGGGTTATCTTTGTTTTAATTACTGCAGGGTAAGCATCTTTAATACTACTGATGGGACCCTGAAATGTACTGTTCCGACGAGGGTCTTGGGAGCGTCCTTTTCCCCAAAAGGAAACTTTCTAATGACCTGGGATAATCCCAGTCAAGGTAAGCTTGCAATTGATTTTAAACAAACGCTGGAGAACAAATGGTTCAACTTGAGCATTGCTATTAAAATGACTAAATTGAATAATACATGGCTATATTTACTTCTTTTTGTATTTTTTCCAGTTCATGACAATTTTAAAGTTACATGGATTAGTGCTGGAAAAGAAATTAAAGTAGTCCATTCGCTAAAGCTAAGTAAACAACCGGATACTCAATTCTCTCATGACGAAACCATATTTGCCAGGCTATCCAACAACATGGTTATGTTTTCACAAGTGCCTGACTTTGCAAATACTGCATTCAAGACGCCAGAAGACATGAAAGTCGCAAAGTTTTCCTTATCCCCTGGCACGGGTCCACTTCATGTTTTATGTTTTATTCAATCGACGATAAAAGGGCAGCCTTCTTTTGCTAGAATGTTCAAGTATCCAAATTTTGAGGCTCCCGTTGCTTCCAAGAGTTTCTTCCAGGCTGACAGGGTAGAAATGAGGTGGAGTCCAAAAGGGAACGCAGTTCTCCTTATCACTTCAACAGATATCGATAAGACTGGACAGTCATATTACGGAAAAACTATGCTACATTATTTGGATACGAAAGGAGAAACTGCTGTGGTTCAGACTGAAAAAGATTCTGCAGTTATTCATGCTGCAGAATGGAGTCCGAACTCTAGCGAGTTTGCCGTAATCAGTGGAAAGATGCCAAATACAAGAGCTACGTTAATGAACTCAAAGTATGTGAAGCTGAATCTTTAAGCTTTTTGTCAAGAATGAAATCGTGAAGTTTTATAAAAAATTCTTCTTTGTCTTTTATTTTTTAAGATGCCAAATAGTTTTGGACATGGGGGTATCAGCAAGGAATGCCATCCACTTCAACCCACAAGGGAATTTGTTATTGTTGGGAGGTTTTGGAAACCTTTCTCATGGTAAAATTGAGATATGGGAAGTGAAAAAGTTGAAGAAAATGATTTCTACCTGTGCAGCAACTGAAACCACTCAGTTAACTTGGTTAAATGGTAAGATTTATTAATAATAACGTTGACTTAGATTGATCTTGTTTTCGGAACAATTGTCTACATTGGAATGTGTACTTTTAAAATTATGTAGATGGAGTTCACTTTGTTACTGCTACGACTGCCCCAAGAATGCAAGTTGGAAATCGTTTCTTGGTGTGGGACTTTACTGGAAAACAAATTCACGAATGGAACGCAGCTAAGCATCTATTTGGTATCGTCCCATTCCTCAGGGATCCACCCCCACCCTTTCCGGACGAAAAGTTGGACAATCTAAATAAACAGTTGGGAAATAAGCCTGCCGTTAGAAGTATGTGGCAATTCGTATTTTATTATATTGTATCTTAAAATCGATTATACCATCGTATCAAAATCATCATAACTTATTCCGAATACTTTTTATATAGTCGAAGACACGAAACCGGCCGTTTATGTGCCACCAAGTAAAAGAGGAGTAGTTGGCGCTACTGGTTCAGTGATGCCTCCTAAACCTGCAACTCAGAAGAAGGGACCTGCTCAGGCACAATCTGCATCTAGCCAGCTTTCCGATACAGAAAAGAAAATCAAAGCTGTAAAAAAGGTCAGTAGTATCCAATAATCAAATTAAATGTTAAACATACAATTAATGCCAGTAAACAGCGTTTTCAAAAGTATATCTTCCCATCCCAATACAGAAACTAGAACAAATTGAAAAGTTAAAGAAAATGGCAACTGAAGGAAAGCCTCTAGAAAAGAACCAACTTGAAAAATTATCAAAAGAGGAGTCTCTGCTTGAGGAATTGGAAAATTTGGAACTATCCTAAGTTTTTTGGAAACATTAGTTGATTAGTTCATACGTTTGTTTATATTGTAATTATTATTAATTTCTGATTACCACAATGCGAAAGAGACTGAAAACTCTTTTTTCCATTCAATATCCTTTTAGAGCTATGTAATTATAAAGTGTTTGAATGAAATGAAATGTGTTTTATGAATCTGATTTCTATACACTACTTATATATTTAGTATATTTTCTGTTTACAATGCAGTGTGGTGATCCATTTTAAAAGATTTTTTGTTTCATGTACTTCAATCAAGAAGTGGAGAAATATATATGTCAAAATAAAATCACATGATATGCATTACATTCACCATACTTTTTTACTTGCAGTTTGTATGAAATGTATTTGTACAAAAGAAAATTTTTATTATTACTATAAGTTGACATAATCGTTTCTGTAGTATATACAATAATACTTAATACTTTTCTTTCTTTTCTTCGAAATGATAAATACTCTTTCCTCATTATTTGTTTACGCCTGCTGAACAAACAATGGTTTAATGACGACGGTTTTTTAAGCTACCGTTATATTGACCTTACATTATTACAGTTTCATCTTATCATAAAAAATAGTTTTTGTTCAAGAACTATAACATACTGTATTCAACTAGCTTGAGTCTAGTTTGTAGATCTAAATTCCAAGATTTTGTTTCTTGTTAAACACAGAATGTTTCCTCTTTGTTATAACAATAATGGGCTCTAAGCTAAGATCTTCTTCGACGGAATTTGGATGTTGCTCAGGGAAAGTAGGAGGCTCGGGAACAACTGGAATGTTCATATTTTCATGCTTTAAATTGGATTCCACCATCGCTCCGACTGTTGCTGTAGTCGATTCAGCCGGTTCCTTTTCATTCATGAGTGGTTGAACAGAATCTGTTGTTGTCTTATCTAAACTTGCTTCAGTTGCACTTGCTATAGGCTTTATTTCCACTTTCAGAGGTTCTTGTGTGGTGGATGATACTGGAAAAGGGCTCTCTTCTGCTTTATAATCAGTGTCAAACTGGTGTACCTCTACAAGTCCGTCGCTATCATCTTCAACTGATTCATGACCTCTAGTCGAATCGGATGGAGGCATCACTACTACTTCTGAGTCTGATATCTCCGATGACATGGCCAACATATCGCTCCTACTGTCGAGGACTACCCATGGCGCTGCCTGGATTCTGCAGACAACCACTGCAGCTTTGTGAAAGCAAATTTTAGGTTTATTTTTTGTAACTTAATTTTTAAAAAATGTCTTCATTAAATTCCCAATATAAACTGTCTTACCGGTGACAATGAAAAGAACCAATCGTTCCATGTCACTTAAATGTTTGGAAATCAACTTTTCAGCTGAAAAAACCCAAAACTTTTTCTATCCTTCTTGCTTTTTACGGTGGAGACTTATGAATGAACAATTATCTAAAAGCTCTACTTTACATTTTACATTGCATTACACATCCACCTAGATTTTCTCCGTCATAATAACAAGGTGTTGTTGATGTGGGTAATTTACCATATTTTTTTCATGCTATTATGCCATTCTCTTTCATAAACGGTGTATGCGTAGCATGGAAGAATTAAGTAGCGTAATAAACTACCCTTTTTCATATCAATCTTGAGGCAAAAAGCCAAGTAATGTAAATGTAATAATAAAATGTTATGATCTGGTCATATTCATGTATTTCTCACAGAAAAAACCTGCTCCCATTTTGCCAGTGTAGCGTCGCGTCGTCAGTGGTCGTCCTTTCATATTTAGTCCGAATGCTGCCATTCCAAGTGAACGGTTGCAGATTTTTTACGTAAGATGAACACACATTATTAGATTTACAGAGAATGGAGATAAATGATATCATGAAATGAAAAGTTGAGAAAGATGATGGAATGATTGGCTGCTCTAAACCGGTTGTTAAAATTTTGCTTGGGGATTTTCGTGCCTTTTTGGAATCATCCCCTCATTCTATACACGTGTATATGGACATGTACTGGTAATATATGAACAGTTTTTAGAAAGGAAAAAAATCCAGGAGAGGAACCGATTACCTGGTCAAGTCTCGTGAATGAAATAATGCGAGATACTGCATAGCTTAGACTGGTAGACAAGATGCTATTTTCAGGCTCTCAATTACGGAACGCATTTATTATTAGAAAAGTAGATGACCTTCAAAAAGGTGCTTTTTAAGATGGAGTAGACACCTAGAGTAAGTCAATTAAGTCACTTTCGCTGATTTGTTTTACTGTTTCTGCAAACTGACATAGTCTGGACTCCAGACTCTGGAGCTGAAGAGCTTCTTTCCATCAATTTTATTCTTCATTTTTCGTGTTCCAGCCACTATCATTGATCTTAACTTAATCATGATCAGGACACGACGCGACGATTTAATTATTATAACAAGACCTTTGTTGCAAATAAGACTGGTTCGAGTTGTTCTTGATCCTTAGCTTTTCTCATGTCATGAGTACTAACTATAACTCTTTCTTACGCTAGTCATCATCACACCAAATTATGTTCAACATTCTTGACATGTGAAATTGTGAACTCGTCATGTATGTACTAATGTATATAGGTAACTTGTTTGTAACTTTTAGCTGGAAATGATGTTTTTTGACAATTCCAGGGAAAAGGGTGAATCATTCCATCTTACAACGCTAGTTGATTATCCACTGAGCATTTGTATTCGCATGTCTGCATAAACCGAGGTTTATAAATAATGTGATTCTAATTATCTACTTTTTCAGTTTTTTTCTTTTGTAAAGAGGAAACTTGCATGCACGTATGCCGAATCACAAATTACTTTTATTCATCTGCGTTGCTGCATTATTGTCTGAAAACATGTCCATCCTTGTGTAACGAATAATGAACTCATCGGTGAAAGTAGGTATGGAAAATGCAAGTTGCATTTTTTTTGCAGGCAAAGAGCCAGAGCCACAAACAATTTTAAGGAGAATATTTTTCAATGCATGCAAACAACAATTTTTTTTATTTATCCTTCGAATAGTCCATTGATAAGAGAGCCTAACAGGGTCGAATAACGTTAAAAAGTATCCTAATGGGATTTTAAAATTAGTAAGTAATGGGATGGGACTCGATGCCTTGTATTTTTATATGATTGTGATGGGATGATGAGTAATTGAGGAAGCAAAAATAGGATTTGATTGGTCTGGCCCGGAGCACATGCAGCTTTGTTTGCAATTTCGTAACAAAAGTTTATTGAAACTCAAATGCAAGCGAAATGAGTGCCGCATGCATCATTCAGCATTGGGAAGTCAAAGTTTTAACAATTAACTGCACTCTGACAATGATGAATAATGCACAAAAATTGACAATCAGCCATTCCATGAATCATACACTGACAATGATAGTTAAAAATGTGCTAATGACGAAAAATTCGCGAAGGATGATAAGGATCCATCTCAGACTCATGCTGGCTTCAGAGCTCACGCGATCTTATACTTAGTATTCCTCTGCTTGAGCATCAATCATAGAGCAACCTTTTATAAAAGACATAATATCTTGGGCAGAATTTAGACCATGTTACTATTAAAAGATCAAAGGTGAAGGTCCTTAAAAAATTAGTGATGATTGATTGCTTTCCCAACCTTCAAAAACTGCCGTGTCAACTTCGTTACCTGTCAGAGAGGGAGAGACCAGTGATCAAATACCAATTAGCTACAAATTGAAGATGATTAAGCCCGACAATGAATGCAAATTTGGTGCCGGAATGGTTTTAATAATAAAAAATAGGCTGATGCCACTTTTCTCTGTAAAAAGCTCTTCTGCCGTATATATTTGCTGTAGTCATTCACGTAACAAACAAAACCTATTACAATTTTTTTTTCTCTTACAATTACAACTTAGCATATATGTAAATATATATATTTAAGCTACCAGCCAGTCTACGCTAATGACTGAAGAACTGACCTCAAACTATGGAAGTCTATCGTTTAAAAATCCCTATGCTAAAGTATAAAAACAAAATTACATAACCAACAAAAAAAAAATACATAATTGCAAAAAGGAGCAGTTAAAGTACTAAGGATTCATCAAGAAAAATGGATTTTACACAAATGCATATTTTGGTATTGGGACCGATCCATCGGTCTTCACCATAAATTATCCTCATCACCATCACCATCAAGTTTCGTTTGAGATGATTGTTTCGGCATTCAACTACTGTTTGATGACTCGGTAGTCGTCATTGTAGTGGAATCATCGTCGGATGGAGCAGCAGGTGCGTCATCGGTACTAGCAGCATCCTCCATTACCACTGGAGAGCTACAATCTTCTCCAGTGCAGGGAAGAGTGGTGGTGGCCTCGTCTTGTTGGCTTTCCTCTCCAGGCATGTTGGTGGTTGGGGTCTCGGCTTCATCGTTGCTAGCGCCGACGACGGGATCTCCCTCATCGAAAACGACTTGCTCACCAGCATTGGTAACCTCGGTGGCTGACTCGGCGTCGGCCATCACGGCTTCCGCTTCTGGGGAGGAGGTTGGTTGAGTGACGGGGACGGATGGGATATCCTCCAGTTTAGGAATGGACTGGCTTAGGGACTGGGGTCTGCCACTGCATTCTAAACGATTTAAATCCAATGAAGGAGTTTTTCATGCTATATGTTGAAATGAGCTATATATTATGCATTAAATTTGAAATAAATCCTTCCAGAAAACTTACGCATGACAAGGGCTCCGAGGCACAACACGAGAACGAAAGAGTACTGCATCTTGAGTCTGAGTTAATCGCTTCAAAAGTCTTGACTGGAGCTAAGATCAAATCTATTGATGTATCTGTAAGAACACACAAATTAATACTGATTTTAGAGCTTGTGTGTGTGGCCAAGTTTTATATTACTCAGTCGACGTCACTTTTGCAAACCCTACATCTCTTCCCTCTGTGAGTAAGCTATAACGTTTTTGAATGAAATGCATTCCCTTGCCTATAGCTGATTAACATTTTTTCAAGCTTCCTGTACAACGAAGAAGAGCTATGATAACTGTACAGCACTATTATACAAAGAGTTTGGTGTTTTTACAAGGAGTAAAGTTGTTTCTTTGGGGAGCAGGTGCTCTGCTAAATCTAAGATCAAGGATGAACTTAAAAGGTGGAACATCAAGTTTCAAGGGTGATTTCCCTCTTTTCAAGATAAGTTTGCAAATTCTCTAAAGATAGGCTAGATATTTACTCATGGAAGAAAAAGAAAAAAACGCCTTCTCCTCTCCTTCGCCCTTGCTTGATCCACTCCAGTATTGCGAATGTGCGTAGGTCGAGCAGGTGTCTTGAGCAAAAACGTTTCATCATCACATAACCAAGCTAATCAAACACCTCCATCTCGATTTTTACATAAGTCTCTGCATGAATGAGCACACAGACAAACATGTACCATGTATATATTATGGAAACTGAGAAGAAAGAAGATCAATCAATTAAATAATTAATTAGTATGCTATCGATGCTGATAATAGTGATGCAATGGCTTGTAATGTATTTATCCACTCAAAATATATTTACTAAAAAAAAAAACGAAACAATTAAGCAGGTGCAATGCATGAATGAATGCTTGCTTACCTATGATAAATAGTATGATGAAGAGTTCTTGTTTGTATCTGTCAGATAATTAGCTAATCACGCTTGCAGCACGCTTACAATTTCTTGTTATTGTGTTTCATTATTTTTCATAAGATGGAGAACTACAAAGATCGCATTTCAACAGGATTTTTTAAAGCTTCCATTGACGCATGAATGTAAATATTTTGAACAAGAGTTGAAAAATTGGTCTAAAAATAATACTATGGAACAGATATAACAAGAGATTTTGGAGAATTTTATGGAAAATTCATGCGAAAAAGATATTCGCCAGTTCAAAATCATCTTTAATTGATGATGATGAGTCCATGAGACCCAGATGTGGATTGCACGGGTGGATGCCAGCAAAACATTTAATATTCATATAATTAACATTTCTTCTTTAAAAAAATAAGGGATTGAAGGATAATATCATAGCGTCTGATAAGGGACCACACTCATATCCTTTTCCCTTTGCTTATGCCATCTTAATGCAAAATCATACATTTTGACTTCCTCTTCTTCCCATTCATTCATTTACTTTGCTATAAAAAGAGGTGAAGTGCTTGGCTGAAAAAATGTTTGCAATTTCAATGCTAGACTGTAACTTAAGATTAGAGTTTAACTGATTAAAAAAAATTGAGCCAAGAACTTTAGCTTATGCAGGTTAATCATGCAATGTGTGGGGAAGAATGACATAAAACTGCCTACCTGAAAGGCCACCCGTGTTCATATTCATATAAGACTCAGCAATCTACTCAATCCAAGTACCTTTTTACAGTATTATGCATTTTGTTAATGTTATTTAATAACGCAAAGGTAAACCTAATTAATACGGCAACTAAGCAGAGATAACAGGCTTGTGCTCCATGTTCAATTGCACATTCTTGCATGTGACTTTTTAATACGATGCAATGTAAAAAAAAATAACACTATCATTTAGTTAATTGAAGTTGCACGTACCTTCCACACACTGGTTGACCCTTTCAAAGTTGAAGTAGTTGGATTCTTTTTTCTTCTTAAGTCACTCCTCCTGTCTTGTGAATCGGTTACGATAATCAGCACAAAAACAAGCACATGTAAACTCGATGCAGTAATGCAATATATAGGGATCTGCAATGTAGGAAACTTTGCTTTTGGAGTTTCTGAGTTGGTAAAAGATCAGCAATCCTAATATATTTCTGGGCTGAGAGAACTTTGTTCACCTTTCAAGTGCTCGATTGACAATAAGCAAGGCTCAGAGGGAAGACATTGAAGTTTTATATAACCTCCTCATGATCATCAACGCCAGAAAACGCTCAAGTCGACTCAACAGAGGGAAAAAAGAAGCATCATTTATGATACATTATCAATGTATCATCATCATCATCCTTTTTGGAAAGATACAATTATGAGGATGTCTAAGTTTTTTTTATACATTTTGCTAAAAAAATGAAAATGGCAAAAACTATTCCATAGTCATCCTTAAGTAGATGCTGAAGACGATGAGGGATGATTTTTTTGGGTAGGACCACAACGTGAGGCAGTGTCTGGTTGATCTTCAATATTCAGCAGAAGTAAAACAGACGGTGGCTGTTTTGGGGAGGATAATGGGTTTCAAAAGTTAAAGAAGGTTGAAGCATTGAATACTGCTAGTGCTACCCGCTAGTTAGTTTAGTTAGTTGAGGGATGATAAAAGCGGGGTGAAGTAGGATTAATTCTATGAATTTTAAAACCTATATGCTTTTAACAATGGGAATTGGTCGTGACAGCGGTAGTGCTGCTAACAAATGCGCATGTTCAAAGACTACCAAGAAAGGGGCAATTACAACAAGGAGCAGAAATGGCTAACTTTTATTGTTGCTGTAACATGCAAAAAATGGTTGTCTACCTATTTTCGCGAAAAAAATTACGAGGATAAACCGTGCCTATATCTCATCATGATATCATGATTGTCTGCAAAATGAAGAAAATATTATTGGCATATTTGGCAGAATGAAGATGCTCATCACTCATTCTCAAGTTCTGGTTTTGTTCTGTTGGTGATGATATGGTAGAGGGTGAAGGAATTGGGACTGTATATGATTTTCATATCTGATTGGACTCCTATTATCTTACTCATTTTTTTTCTTCTAGCCTCTGCCAAGCAGTGGCAAGATGACGACGGGAATTCATACAATATGGCATAACTACTACCTGAAAGGGATGATGAGACGATATTGTGGTTACGATTATGATTATGGGGCGAGATGATCATTTCGCGTTTTGTGAAGCAGGGAGGAAAATCAACCAAGTCAAAGTCGCAGTTAGATGGAAAAAGACCGACAATCTTGATCAGATCAGTGTAAAACTTTTTTTGCTGATAACACTACATATCAGGTTGCGGTGTAGTCAAAATTAGTTGCATTGTAAATTGCCTCACATTTATTGTTACGGAAATCCTTATAACTTTTTCGTCGTATGATAAAAGGCACTGGGTATGAATATAATGAATGGATGCGTGCGTTATACCTAGATACGGCTGCTGTTGTAAAAAACTTAATTGGACCCTCCGATGAGAAAAATGATTATCTTGGAATAACGTTCCTCAAATGCCATAAAAGTTTTCCGCTATATTCCTTGCAATAAATTTGTATTAAAATTTTTGTACCTGACTTGGCATGGATTTATACCTATTCCATTTGTTTGCTTCCTTCCATAAAAGATGAGATCTGATATGTTGAATGAAATATCTGAATAAGATTGCATCCGTGTTATGCTGTGATGAGGATGTGTATCCTGTCTGGCGTCAATTTAAACATGATTTTAAGGAGGTACTTACATACATGATTTTAGGTTTGTCATTTACATATTGGCAATGTTTTTGGCCATTTTTCTGGAAAAATATATATCCTTCGCATAAATCATTTAGTCACGGTCTCATGCTTCGATGCAGCATTTTGCACGCTAGAACGAAATGACATAACAGAGAAACATCTTCGACATGACAGTCATCTTCAAAAAGCGTTTGTACTTCCTAACTTGTCAGATTTAGATTTTGGTTAGTCTGCGCAATTATTTTTCGTCTAAACATGCTGCTTTATTTTCATCATCATCAGCTTTGAGTGTTTCATTGTGTGACGAAATGCAAGCTAAGGATATAAGGTTT
This sequence comes from Lepidocyrtus paradoxus, assembly GCA_034696885.1. Taxonomy (NCBI): domain Eukaryota; kingdom Metazoa; phylum Arthropoda; class Collembola; order Entomobryomorpha; family Entomobryidae; genus Lepidocyrtus; species Lepidocyrtus paradoxus. Next base: position 8,318 of record JAQGAH010000761.1, on the reverse strand, counting down.
CTGAGATTGACAAGCTATTTTATTTTTGTGTGAAATTCTAAAGTGTACTCTTTTGCATGTTTTATGAAAACGCTGCAAAACTGAAATAAAGACCTGATAATTCTACCTCATTATGAGATTTCTCGGAAATAGGGCTTATACTGTTTTTTACTTCAACATGCAATGTTAGTCTGAGAAACCGAAATGAACCATTTTGCAGGTGAGAACCAAAAAGGTTCCATTACTAAATGCCATTATGCAATATGTGTATTTTTGCCAAGTACATAACGAGTTATCTCGGATTTTATCACATTTTACGTGTTTTTATTTATTCTCATCTAAAAGTCTGGAATATAATTAAAAGCAAATAATTTTAAACATTATAGTCTTGTGTGGTACTCTGTAATCTAATGTGGTGTAAAATATTACTGCATACTCGGAAGTAACCTTTACAAACATTCAGCCTTCAACCTTTCAAAATTCTCTTGATCTATGCTTGCTGTCTATATCTGGTGGAATTCTCAACAGCTCAAGGTTTTGCTACAAGTTTTGTAGCGTAATTTAAAGCCCTGTTTTCATGAAACTAAACTGCAAAATGATTATATCATTAAATGATGTTTCCTATTATAAATATACGAAACAAGTCAAGAAATTTTTGTAACAAATAAAAAAATCTTCTTAATAGCAGTTATCCGGCAAAGTAGCAGTTTTACTGCCAACAAAATCATTTGTATATTGATGCATTAGGTGTAAAACTTATAGAATATAATTGAAGGAGTTTGATAATTTTATAACAATTCCTCCCCGGATTCTCAGCATAATAGCAATCAACGGAAGATTCCTTGAATTCCTTGAAGATAAGAAATGGGCTTATCTTAATTTAATAAAACTCATTGAGCCCTTCCCTCAAACTTGCTGTTTCTTAATCTCGCTTGACTTTGGCCAGTGGGTTAAGAGAAACGCTTCAGTACATACATATCTTACATTGCCCATTGCCACTGCAAAGTTGGATGTTAACAATGAAAGGCAAATGGAAATATCAAGGAGCAACTGACCCATATTGTAACTTCACAAATCCCAATTTTTCAATGTCCGTATTTTTTATTTATCCAATCAATGCGTACTTCTACACTTTCAATGGCATTATAGGTAGACCAGGCCATTAGTAATAATAATTAATACTAAACTACAATTACTACATGAACAGAGCAAACAACTCAACCTCCGCAGGTAGGTATATTGGGCTGTCGCCGTCAACGACTGATACTGATTATCACTGCCTAATCTGATTTCTTACGTTATCCATCCATCCATAATCAGATGTAAGTAATCATATCAATATATGTATTAAGTATAAGTACGCACGCCTGCTCTCAGCTAATTAATTAGATAAGCGAAATATCTAATACTCCAGCTTCTAATGGACTCATGAGCTCGTGTTTAATTACAGTTTGTATTCGGCTGCTCATTACATTACGTGCACCATGTAGGCGGAGGTGTGAACTAAAATCATATCTGTCGGCTCATCAATTCCCTTCCCTGCTATCGAGTGATGCATGACTGTGACAACAATGCAAAGCCGTCTATCTGAGCAAACATCAATTTATATGGCTTCAAAGATAAGATGAATGTAATGTAGATGTACCTTGCTCATCGTGTTCAGAATTCGCAAATTGGAGAGAACCTCCACAATGCAGGGGAACAGTAAACAATCAATATATCAATCTATTGAGGATTTCCTTACCAGACTTACGAAAAATTCACTCAGTTGTCCAGCAGTTTTGATAGGTTTTTGCGATGTTCGTGCCAAAAAACATTACAATCATTATCTGAAGGAAGATGCTTGTAAATTGTAGAATTTTTTGTGTGTAAACTCATGTTAAAATAATTTGTAGTACAAGGAAATTAGTCTTAACATTGATGGCTTGCTGGGCTGCTTTGTATTTTTATGCTTTTCCTCCCAATTATGCGATTCGCAACGCTTAATATCCTACCTTGCGTTAATCAGGCTTAATTAGCAAACGAAATTTATGCCGTGCCATCCTCATTTTTTTAAAGTAACACTTCATTATTCAATAAAGCAATGTGTTCGATATTGGACTAGTCTTGTCAGCGCTTATTAGACGTGTAAATTACATGTCATTATGGTGCACAAAATCATGAAACTTCGTTTCCAATACACTATCACCAGAACCTGTTTGGATTGAAAACTGAAGGAACTTTGCAGCAAATTCATTGAAAATATATGACGCATCTTCAAATTCTACTATTCATATCCTATCCACCAAATTGCAGTTGCTCCTTTTCATGAAACTCGAATAAATAATATTAATAGGGATATCGTTGCAGTCAGTGTAGAATTTTTTTGATAGTTTTCCTGAGCAAAGCCATTTTTAATATTATTGACCTTGAGCTGCTAATGGAGAAGAGCTCTGTATGAATTGAGTCAAAAATTAAATCCACATCAATTGAATTCCCAACAATTCACCCATGTTTGGCAGGAGCCCCACAACTTTTATTACACTTCTAAACAATACAATGTAATTGCCCAGTCTGTATGATAAAGATGAGGATGATCATTGTTAATGGCGTGGTTTTCCACATCAGAAATATTTGTCATCCGCACAGCCATCCCATTGCAAATGCTGTCTGTTTTTTGACTAACTTTTTAACTTCAAGTTTATGGGAGAGCCGTCATTTTGGAATTTAATAGTGACTAAAAATCACTTAAAATGGGCTGCGTTTAACAAGAATGCTGCAAAAATGCTTGATCACATCTAAACAAACATGACGTCCATGTTTATGCTTTAGATCAAAACATGACTTTTTACAATGGGATGGAATCCTTTTTTTCCTACAGTACTTAAAAATAACTTAAATCTGCCTGGACTCCCCATAGTCATGCGTGATAGTAATGTCTTGAACAATTAATTTATGACCACTCATTTAATTACTGAATTATGCATTTTTTCCTATGGAATCCCAACTGACATGTATGACGAAATCGCACGTTTAGCCATTCATCCCAAAATGATTCACCCAAGTGACGTTGCTGGAGTGCGGAAGACATGTATTTATTTTATTAGCAGAACGCGCTTATTTTTTTGTCACGCAATAAGAGGTGAAGCAAAAAATAAAACTCTTCAAGAAGAAGAGTAATCCTTTTTGTTCAACTCCATTCTTCTCGGCTAACTCCTTTATCACACTTTTCTTTCAATTTTTAATATCCAGCCTCCATCCATCTGTCATACCTTGTCACTGTCGCGTCCTCATGATGCACGAGAGTGATTTATGAATTGCACTGGACGATTATGAGCATTTCAGGACATTTATATTAGGCTGATGGGCGGTCGCCATGTTTTTTGCCAATGTAAAGTAGAAAATATGATGCAAAAATGGAGAAAAAAAACCCGAGCCTTTTAGTATCAATGTATGACGCGGCGTTTTTAGTGACGGTATATAACTTTTTATTAAAGACTCTAATTATGGAGCATCATCCTCGACAAATTCAATAGAGTAGCACAGCAATTCAGTGGGTTTTTTTTAAACAGATATAAGTCGAGTTGCACTCATATAACAAATAAATTGTGTGTAGTATCTACCTTCACACATTTTTTTCGGGCACAAAAAATTGTTTTCCTACCAAGTTAAAAAAAATTGCTGATAAATGGCCGTTGATTACAGTAATTTGGTAAATTGATGATATGATGAGAGTTAAGATATGAGCCTGTTTTTATTTCGAACATGATTAAAGTGTACATCTCTAGTATTAACAATGATATTGGTGCCCTCAGTGAATATTAGATTGCTTTTCATGTAATTTTTGTTCTTGTGCAGTAATGATGTGATGACGGCGGCGACGGTGACTCTGACAGTTAGGGTTAGAGTTAGAGTCGGGACCGAAGACAAGCATATAAGTAAATATTTAAGAAGAATGAAAACTTTAAAAGAGTATTATTTGCATCCTCTTGAGGATAAAAAGGGATTGAATTTTGAATCGTAATTGTTGCTGCAATTTTATCTACAGCTCAGCCAAACGCTGCGGATTTTTGCGACCATTCCTCTTGTTCAACCGGGCGAAATCTCCCCCATCCCGGTTTATCCAGCCATTATAGTCAGGGCTTTGTCCGCTGCTATTATCTTTGTTTGGATGCTTATCATCGGGGTTATCCTCATTCTCGGCAGCATCATCTTCTCTTTGCCGAGTTTCCCGAATCGAGCGGAACTCAAACCAGGCTCGGAGGGTGAAGAAGTAGACAAGTTCCACAATGGAAACAATGCTCATGCCTAAGGTCAAGCTAAGCAGGCCTCCAGCATTTGCTGAAAAATTTAATTTTGAGATATCGGTAATCGAAGCATGACTATTTTTTTGTAGAAATCTAAATTATATTGATTGTCGTGACTGGAGCATGAACGTCAAAAGTTTGGTTCTGTTGATTACCAATCAGATCTGATGTATCGTACAGAGTTTTCCTTTCCTTGGCGTAAATTGAATCCGTGCCATAGTATAGGTGGATGATTGAGTAGTTTGAAGCACTTTTTGGAATACACATAAAATAAAGCCTCATTAGAAAATATGAATCAATCTGACAATGGTGATGTTTCTGGTTGAGACGCATTAGAAGTTACTTTTTCTTGATTCCTTCAGAGCTCTCATATGTGTATGTCGAAGCATGTTCTCGAAGATCGAACTGGGACATTTGGAGTTTATAAGTGATTTCTGTACAGGGCGGCAAGCATTGCTTGCAGTAGGCATTTTCTCCAGTGGTCAGTGCGAGTTTGGCTGTCAGACATAATTAACTTGTTGAGTAAAATATGAAGCATATTATTTGTATTTATGATAGATAAAATTAACTACTTAATGTCGCAACTTGCCCCGTATTTCCGTCACACATTTTCGCTTTTTTGCTCCGCATATCAACTGGTGTTTATCCCCTACAGAGTATTTGGATAATTAAATTCAGATTCATTTAATTCGTAAACTAGAATATATGAAATGTTGTCACTGAATAAAATGGTTGAATAAAATGGTCACTTGGCATGAAGTGAGTGACGCAATTGCAGTTTTTCCATGTGTGTTCTGCAACACATTCGGAGATGCAGTTCTCGGATGTATAGAAATTGAAATGCTTCAGTTTTGCAGCTGGATCGATTGCTAAATAGCAACCACGTTTGTCCTGATTTAATCAATTTCATATAATTCGTTTAGTAACATTATTTCTGTGTATTCGCATTATATTTAACAAATCCGCAGTACACGGTACGGTACTTACAATGTCAATTCCACGGAGCATTCCTCTGTCGGCGAAAGTGACGTCCGGTTCGATGTCGATAAATACTTCATTGTTTAAAGGGATTCCAACCGCGTACTCAATCATGCCAGGGTAGCTCACCGGATTATGTGCCACCAACTAACAAAACGATATGGATATAGTACATTCTTAATTAATTCAACGATGCTTAAGTAATGTAATTTGATAAACCAATTAAAGCTACTTTAAAGCCGGGGCCATCATTCACTGTACAAGTGGAATACTCATTTAGATCCGGATTGATGAGAATCGACAGACCATAAGGTTTTCCTCCAGCTTTCTGAAATTTTGGGTACTCCGAATTTTCGGCTCCCTCCGGCAAGGGCTTTCCATCAAAAACCACCTGTTTCTTAACAAACTCGCCCCATTCGTTCCTTGCCTTTTCTGGAAGGTTCCCAGCTTCCTTTCTCGCGCGATGCTCATCCAACCTTTGAACAGTCAGAGATATTTATGACATGTGGAAAAATGCATTTGAAGACAAAGTTTTCATAATGACAAAAATAATTATGCTTCTCGTACGAAATATTTTGCAAAATGTATTTCGGCATCATATTAAATACACAGCAGCGTCCATTACGCGTTTCCAGTTGGAAGAAGTGGTCCGTGCATGTAATAGGGTTCCCGGCCCATAAACACTTCAAAACCATGTCTTTGCAGCTCATCGTGGCCTGTATAAAACACGCAAGGGACTAAAATAAAGAAACTTGGAATAAGTGAGGAAATGGTGCTCACTGCATGGTAATTTAGTACTTCGCTTAAAGCTTGGTCTATTTCCGGCTGGATTCCTGTTTGAAACTCTGCAATCCTATGCATAAATTTGTCATCCAGTCCATCAAATGCAGCTTGTACCTTCTCGATGAAATCAGGACGACCCTTTAGATCTACAAGCGTGTCATTTATTTTCCGTCGGAAACTCCGTGCTCCCAAGCAGAATTGTGCAAGATTATCGAGGATTATCGCTCCATTTCTGATATTCAGTGGGAGTTTTTCCGGGTCATCAAAGCTGTCGTTATACGATTTAAGTTCATCTGAAAGGTTCCTGAAAGGCAGAAATAGCCTTATAACTTCTGAGCATACTTAATCCCCAAAATTTTATGAATACAAATGATTTACACTTCTTACCGGTAAACTCTAGTCAGGACTGAATTTTTCAAGAGATTGACATTACAAATCGTTATGGCGGAAAATGGTATGTTCGAAACTGGCGTCTCCTTGGGTTGGAATGAAATGATGACTGGAGTAGCATGGTATTTGCTGAGCACATCCCAAACTAGATACACGGCATAGGCCATGCATGCCAGAACAGCTAACAGCCAAAATATTCTGTCAGAAAGAAAGAAAATGGAAGAATCAGTAAACTAAATCCTTCGGAACTGTTTATTTTTTATTTAATAACTCACCTTTCAATAATATTTAAGCTTCCCGAGGCAATGTACTTGACTCCATGAAGTGTGGACTCTTTAAAATAGTTGGAAACGAATGCATCGAAATATGGGTGTTTTCTTGAACAAATGCTGCACCCAATAGGCTTCTCCTTGTCCTCATATTCGGGTTTTGACTTTTTCATGCTTAAATTTCTTTAGAAATGCAAAAATTGAGTGTTTTTCCTTTCGCAGCACCTGAAGTGAAACATGAATGCAACACTTTTGCAACAACGCTACAATGGATGTGCAATCTAGGTCTGAATTGCTATTTTCGTTTGGAAAAGGTTTGATAACAAAGCAGGAGATTAGACTTTGTTTTTTGAAACTGATGATAATCATTCAAGAAACCAATTACCAATGTGTTTGTAAAGCTCAGCCCATTAATATATATCAATTGTTACTTTATTCATAGGTAGTAGTGAAACAAAATGTATTAGTTGAAAATTGTTTTGGAGAAAGCTTTGTTTTTCTTCTTATTTTGATGGAACGTTCATGAGAAAATTGTCAATCATTTACTTAATCAGTTTTTGTAGCGTGACACAAAATTGCTTCTTGGAACAACCTGTTCCTCACATTTTAAATTTAAGTAAACTGCTATCTACACATACATACAATAAGCTATACAAACATGAATTCCATAGGTATCTGCAAAAGCCTTAAAATAATTAAAGTTTTAGTTTTGAATAGTGAATATAAGTTGTTCAACTCATTTGCAGCTTCTTGTTAATATATGCTTATGATAAATATGAATAAGTATCACCATAACCCATCTTTCCTTGGAATCCGGAAAGCAAATCGAATTCCGGAACTCCGCGACGCCTTGACCCCTTCTCTGCAAATGGGGTGGCAACCGAAGACACATCCACTCTGGCAATAGAACCCGTACTTTTTAAGGCCCAGTTGATATAGCCGAATTCCTTTGAATTGCTGTTCTGCTGAATGCTTTGAACCATGCGGGGCCTCACAATCGCTGATAGCTTGTTGGGGCGGCTGGCATGGATTGATCGGGAGTAGAAATCGTCGTCCTCCTCGTCTTCCTTATCTGATTTATGTTGGAACCAGGCTCGGAGAGTGAAAAAGTAGAGGAGTTCTACCAATGAGATTATGCTAAATCCCAGTGTTAGCCCTAGCAATCCACCAGCGTTTGCTGAAAATGTTAAATTAATTACAAATCACAAGCAAATGCACTTCCATCTAATCTAAACCCTGTACTGGTTGTACTAGTAATTACCTATGAGATCCGATGTGTCATATAAAGTTTTCCTTTCTTTTACATACAAAGAATCGGTCCCAATAAATATGTGCACAATTGACGGTTCGGTTGCACTGAAAACCAAAGATCAATATGTGATGACGTAGATCCAAGTCTGGACAATGTAATTAAATTCAGGTGCATCATATTTCTATAACATTAACATTTACTTTTTAGACTCAGATATTGGGTTAAACTCCGATTTTGAAACGTTGTACAGAAATGTAGAAATACTCTCCTTCAAAGGGAACTGGGAGACCTATTATTTATTAATAAATAAATTTCTGGTAAAATTGAGAGTAACGCAGCTGCGCTGCGTCCTCTCAATTTCCATATATGTGTCAGCTGATT
>JAQGAH010000760.1:0-26093 GCA_034696885.1 Lepidocyrtus paradoxus | reverse complement strand
CGGGTCAACGACAATTTGGACTCTGAAATTTTTTGAAAACGCGCGGTTTCGGAACGCGCGCTTTTGGGCGACTACCTAGATGCCTCATCCGAATCGCCATCCGCTAATAATAAATGAGACGTAAAAATTCCAAAACTTAATCACGTAAATGGCTTTAATAATTTAATTTTCAGAATTGCATAATCATTCTGAACGTGATAGGATAGCATTTCGCCGTAATTGCATGCATGCATGAAAATCATTGACGTGATCTGCAACAACTATTGCCGTAAAGTTTAATTTGCAAACATTTTGTCGTCCGATGGGCTGAAGTCAATGAAAACGTGTACATAGTTTACAGTTTTGTATGCAATAACAGAAAGCTTGCAAGCAAGCATATTCATAGCACAACTAGTAAGAACTTTATGAATCAGACAATAGAAGCTGGCTTTGTTCAAAGTTGCTGCAAGAGCAATCTAGAGTAAATGTTAGTATGTACGACGTTTCAATACAGAAGTAGTTGATCTAGCTTTGTAGTTTCACCACAGATGGCAATGCCAGGATTCAGTGCATCCCGAGACACAAGTGACGCCTATAGTGTCTTCCATATGGAAACCCAGAAGTTTGAATAAATGTAAAATTTATAATTGAGAAAATAAACTTCAAGATAACTAATACACTCCCACGTTTCATTTGCCATTGTAGCAATTGTTTTGGAAACTGTGAATGTGCCATTTTAAGATTAATTTTCTTACGCAGCCTCTTAAAGGGAATGCCCTATGTATATTGGGGGAAGGATGTTCGCAGAAAATGAATTGTATTTTGTTAGAGCCATTATATTTTAACTGGTTTAAGTCGTACGCGCTAAAGTTTCAAAACTACGGATCTTTCAAATTGGCTATTATGAAATTGGTGGAAGGTTATTTCTACGATGCATGAATTCAACCGGATTTCCTTGTTGCTGTGACCCAACGAAATAATAAAAGCAGTGGAAATTTCTAACGAGGGAAAGGTAATGTAAATACTTCGCACAATAGGCATAAATAAGTACTTCCAGCGGGAGGAATTGTAGCAGGCTTATATTCCATTCCATTCACATTTCTCAGAAATCTAGGTTTCCTTTAGGGCTCTCCAACTTTCAGGATTTCGTCGGGGACTTAATTTCGTGGAATAAAATTTTGACTTTTGATACCCCATTTTCTTCAATTTAGATGGCATTTGAAAGGATTCAGTAAATGATTTCCAGAATCACACATACATATATTTATGTCATATAAGTAGTACATGTGTATTGTAATTATATATACTCCCCATTTCGATAATAATTTTTACTTAAATAAATAAATGAATGCTTACTTAATTGCAAATATTCCTTTCTTATGCAATCAAGCATTTTACAATACAATTAATATTACTTGTTGTTGCTTTCAAATATTTAATTAGACATAATTTAAGATGTTTGCAATAGATTTCTTGTAATTCTCCTTATTACCTTTGCATGCATCATATTTTTTTGCTGATATTTTGTCATAGAGTCCATTATGTAAAATACAGAAACTCCTAACGTAAGTGAGAAAGTATTAAATTGTACAACAAGGTAAAACATCAGCTTTATAATAATCGTACCTATTAACATATCATAAGTATTTGCATGTACCATAATACGAGTATCACATCAGAGGAGTTGTAATTTGCGCTAAAAATTGTTGGCATTAGTTGGGGAATTATTTTTATGCGAACTAAGCCATATCTGTGCTGAGCTGTTGTGTGAAAACAAAGCGCTAAATTGATTATGAAATTTAATTTTCTCACATGAAATCCCTGTCGCTATCGTATACTACAATCGCTATCACTGATCTTGATTATGGGAATCCTATGGTAATTTTTTATCAATAACTGCCAGTTTACTCATATCGTTGCGGTTAAATAGTTACTCAAAAACGTTGGAAAATCACTTAGGTATGCATAAATTCAGATAAAGTCACTACCTTCTTGTAACACATATCCTACATAGTCAATATACATATGATGTGAGAAATTGACAAAAAACACACGGAATTCACATAAAGAAAAAAAACGCTCCTTCCATTGTATAAAAAAATTGACAGTTGTGGTCCCATTTCATTAGGAAGTTTAAGAATATCCCTGTCAAGGTACACAGCATATATGTGAGGAATGAACTTAAAAGCGTTTGTAGGTGGGTTGGTAAGTGTACGTTTTTTTTTCAAAGTACGCAGTTTGTGGAATGTAGGTCGTTAGTTGACCAAAATGGAAATTTTAATCAATGATATTTGTGGGGATTGACAAAATGGAATATGAATTAGGATTTAGGATATGTGATGCGTCAGGCTCCGTTCTCCTCAGGATTCTCAAAATATAGGCTGAGATATAACGTATAACTCACCATTTTTATCTCGTATGCTATCTCATGTTTTGTTTTACTATCAAAAGCGCGTTGCCCTGTTATATCGAAGAAGACGTGATAAGCGGAAGTGTAAAAAAAGTTTGTTCATTTCATTTAGGGCTTATATAAGCAATGTCTCACAGTCTTCACCACAACCGCTCACTCATAATATTGTCACAATTTCTACTCTAATGTATGTTATTAGCTGTATCTCCTTCGTGTCTACTTATATGTCCCCCCATTCTATATGAAGTTACTGTCATGCATGCAAATTGAGCAAAGAAATGCAGTTTGTAGCCGATTGTTCAGCATATGAGATGATGCCCTTCGCATCAGTTCACAGGGGGGAAAATCAACGTCCACTAACCACCGCATGCTGCAATTTTTTTGCCTGTTGCACTGATTAAAATATTCACTTGGGGGAAGGGATATTATGGATGGCAAAATATTTTTGTTGGATGTGCAGTGCACAAAATAGCAATATAGAAATCATAGCATGCCTTATTTTTTTATTATCACTATTTTAAATAACAATACAGATAATGATGCATGTTCGTCAGTGAGCTGAATTGTCTCTCTTATTTGTACAATATTTTATGGTCACGGAAAATTTTGTAATGAAATGAGCTCTGTTTTTTACCTGATTACGCTGTACAGAACCAAAACCACTGAAAATTAGTAAGACATTTCTATTTATAGCGTTTGTCTAGTTTGGAGATTATGAAATTAAATGATATGATAGCGTTTTCTACATGATATCAAACACAATTTGCATACTATATCATAATTGCATTTGATAGGATTCATGGTTAGTTTCCCACTGCTATCGAAAAAGGCTTTGTTCACCGCTTACTAATAATGAGCATTTTCACTCGGCTCATCCTTATCCAATACAAATTGCTGCACGTGCTATCTGTAAGCCCAATATGACTAAACTAAAGCAGTCACTGCATTTTTCTACGCCAATCCAGTCTTATGTAACGGTGAGTACAAAGGAGGAGGCTTGTATAGTAATTGCGTGTAGTAATCATGTAATAGGTACGGACCGATATTATTCATACGTTGATTTATCAGTTATCTAATGCAGTTTCTGCTTCTCAGTCTGTTTGCATCCGTTCAATGATAACTTGATGAATGTGTGATAAATATTTCTTTTCCCTGTTATAGTTTGGGTAGATAGTACGTTATACTTATTAATATTTGTCAGTTTTCGGCCGTTGTAGATTATTTCTGGCTTAAAATTTCAAATACATAGGTATTCATGCTTTATTGACTATAGCTATTTGTGTATTGATAACGCTTGTCGTTAGATGCACGGATTGGTATCGGTCAGTTTGGATTTTTCCACTTCTATGTCTGCTTCTTAAATTTATACTTAGTATCACATACCTACATTAACTAATAGATTTGGTTTATGTACCTTTTTTTGACGAAAACCAAAAGGGCACACAAGTATGTCATGTCATTTCACAAGCTTCTCCTTTCACGCACTCGTTCATAGAGCAAGTCTAAACCAGGCATCGAAACATATCTTTCAAGACTGACATTAAGTGTAAAGAGCATATAATCTGACAGCAGATTCAGCCGTAGTTTTTCTTTCCCCATGTCCTCCTCTCTCCTCTGGATTATCTCTCAAGAGCCAAAAGCATACTTAACACGATGACGTAATCTTACGATGAATGATCAATTTTAGTTAAACTGGTACATGCAGCATTCCACTGACTGCTCATTTTCTGTTTTATCGTCATATTAACATGGATTTAAACAGGTCTAAGTCAATATCATGTTGATCAACAAAGTCAAAGTGAACTATATTTTTTGTCTCAAGTAGCAGTAAAAGCATTTTTTCATGTTAATCTAGTTTTATTACACAAAATCCATTTGTACTCCATATTTAAAGCCGATTACATAAATGTTTAATGGGTTCATTAAAAGTAATGCTTATACAAATTATAAAAAGCATAACACGTTTTAAATATATCTTTTGTGGCATTCGTCTCTAAATCTCCTATATGTACTGAAATTACGCCTCAGTAGTAATAAAAATATTTAAAAAAAAAACTGCAAATAGGGGTGAGACTATAAATCAGAACAATAGGAAAAATACGTCATCTCCATTCATCAATCGTATGGCCTATGTTTGCAATTTTCACAATCATATAGTTTGAAATATGATCTGTGTAATTATTATGATGATGATTATGATCATCTGGAAGGTAATTGCAATTAACTCAACATATAGAAAAATAAATGTATCTAAATATGAGCGACATAGTGTGCAAAGTTTATTTCGCGTTAGATTTCACATTTGTTTGCATTTGCCCTAGTTATGCACTATTTTCGTAGTTTTTTTTTCTGACCTTTTTTGTCATTCTAAATGTCAAATCTAAAAAACATCAAAGTGAATCGCTTTGCTCAATGTGGTGTGTCGTATTTATGTAACTTACAAGAAAGAATCATAACCGTTATGAATAATTGAACATTTCTAAGCGAATTGGGGGTACAAAAACACCGTAAATTGTATGATTTAAAATATTTTATGTTCAAAGGTGACAGAATTAATTGACATGGACGTCGCCACTTCTACAAAAAATACAGATAGATCGCAATGAGCTCAATATGATTCCAGAGAATTTTTACCCAAAATTTAAAAACAAATTTGCTTATCTGACTGATGGGAAATGTCAGTTTCAAATTTGAAAAGATTTAAATAATGCTAACATTATCCATATAACCATCGCTCAGACAGGAAGAGAGAGAGACTGCGAGATCTAATCCAATCCAACTTTCAAAAGTTTCAATATAAAATTCAAATTCAAATAATTTTTGTCCCATGTGCCATCATCCTGTCATTATCATTATCACCCTTCCCATAAATTTCCAAAAAATCAAAAAATATAAAAGTGTTTATCGTCCATTAGTTTTTTCTTTTCTACAGTAAAATGTAACCAAACATGGAAAGGAACTCTCATGTCATGTGTCATGAAAAAAATGAATACATGCATAGACAAGCATACACGTTAGCTCGCAGCTAGCATCTCTGCTATAAAGATTTGGACGAAAATGTAGCACATAAAATCGAAAGGGATTATGAAATCACTAGATCTCAATCTCGAAGAAAAAGTGTAAAGGTAAAAATTATGAAGATTGATGATCACGTTGGGGATAAGCAAGCTTATTTAGCTACGTTACGTTACCAAAACCAATTCATCCTCCTGTCTCTTAACTCCCAACCTCACACTTGAATCTCTCAGAGCTCTCCCAGATGCTTTTTTTTCTATGAATGAATGAAATCTTCAAAAAAAAATATCTAAAGACCAAGTAAAGAAGGGACCAAGACCAAACAAATTACCATAATGCATAATTCGAAAATTCATAAATACAAGTAAAAAATAACCATCTCCCTATCTAGCCCATAAAGCCACTGTCATACATCAACTATAGGCTTGGATCACATCAACTGATGCCACTTTGCTTGAGTCATCAAATCACCCCAACTCAGCTCAAATCAGTTCGGGGCGACTAGAGGCATGCCGCGAAAGCATTTTCCCCTGTATAGGGTGGTTCATATAACTAGCTAAGCAGAAGTAGCACAATTAGGCCGAAAATTACAAAAAAGTAGTACAGTAATACAACGTACTTAACAGTTTCCTGCATAATTTACTAACTTACTTAGCAATTAAAATAATTAGGACAACAATTAAAAAAATTAAAATAAAAGTTCGAAATTAAAAATATACACTATGGTAAGCATGCAGTTTACTAATAAGTATTTACTAAGTGTCAGTATGATTCACTAACTAGCTTAGCAATTAAAATAATAATTGCTGGAATTAGCAAATGCTTTAAATATGTTACATTACTATTCAGACCACATATAGGGTGTTTCAAATTTCAAACTTTTATTGAAAAATTTCCTAATTGTTGCACTAATTATTTTAATTGCTAAGTAAGTTAGTAAATTATGCAAGCAACTATTAAGAACATAGTGAAACTACGAATGCAAAATACAATGTATATTATTAATTTCAAAATTTTAGCGAAAAATTTGCTAATTGTTGCACTAATTATTTTAATTGCTAGGTCAGTTAGTAAATTATGCAGACATTTGGTACTTACGTGGAAGAACTTAGCAAGCTATATATAGTGTATATTTTTAATATAATTTTTAGGAGAAAATATACACGTATACTGTATATATTTAGATGCAAATAAGGCATGCATACATGAACAACCCTATACTTTAATTGCTTCGCTAATTGCCTTAACAATTAGCCCCATAACTTTTTGGCCCAGACTGTGACCTTCGCAATTCCAACGCCATTTTATTCAACATTTCTCCAGCTATCTAAGGTGCTGTTTTTAGCGAGGTCTCGGTATGGGCCAAAAAGTTATGAGCAATTAAATTTAACCTGCAATTAGGTATTTTTTTTTGAAAAATTAAAAAAAATATTTTTGATTGCATTCATTAAACTATTAAGAACCATGTTATAAATGGTTCATTGCACTAATTATGTTTCCTTTCACTAATATGAACCTAATTGTTCAAAAATAGTTAAATTTGTTTCATGCATAACTTCCAAAGAAATGGGGCGATTTGCAAAAAAAAATTAAATTTTAACATGGCTAAAGCATACGAGTAATCTTAGATGGGTTTCGAGTTGGGATTCCAAAATTCGAAAATATGACTAAACTCAGTTGATGTGATCCAAGCCTATACCTATTCACATTATTACATATTTCTATCTTCTACGTCCATTTCATCCCGTATAAAATTCAAGTTATTGCTCATACAAGAAGAGCTGCACATTAAAACAATAAAAAAAGAACTCTTCTTCACTCTTCAGAGCTGCTCTTGACTTGAGCATCTCATCTCCTCAGCGAAATTATCACTGAGCAAAAATTCAACATTATCACCACACCAGCATTCTACCTATAGGCCTTAGCATCATCATCTGTATTACCTCGAATTCGAACTTTTTACCCACACCAAACATTTTAATATTTACATGCCAAAGTAACCCTCTCTTCCCATCCCCATTCTTTCCTACATGATGTGCTGTTATTTGTTGGCCATAAAAACAGGCGTGTAATGCACATAAAACCACCACCAGATAGTGAATGAGTTGGGAGAATATCACATCACTAAACTCCATATAAGCTCAGTTTGCTATATAACCAGTATTTTTTTTTCTCTGGGCTTTCCAATTTCCAACCCAAAATCATATCATTATTCTCTCAAGCAGGAGAACTGTACTGCTTGCTCCTATGCTCAAAAGCTTGCTTTGTTGTTACTGCAGCGTTAAAGTTTACAACAGTGCCAGGGATATGATATTGCAGAGGAGCTCTTCTCCTCTTGGCTCAGACTCGCAGACAGTCAGAGAGAGAGAGGGACTGAGTTGAAGCTTGAGCTGTGTTGTTGATGCTCTCGTTCGTACATCAGGATCGTGCAGTCGATTACGATAAAAGATATAAAGGAACATGTTAATATTATATGCCATATGAAATACAGTAAGGGAAGGAGTGTACAAGATGCAGATGTTCTCTCCAATTTCTTGAGGATTTTTTTTTTTGGCAATTCTATCATCAACTGAAGAAGCGAGTTCCTTGGTTTAAAGTGCTTTTGGGAAGATGTGTTTCTGCTGTGGTTCCTTCTTTGAATAATAACACTGCTCCTTCTTCAGAATCATCACTATCGTGATGAGCCTCATCCCCATCATCATCCTCCTGGAGAACTCTGTTTACTAATGAAAACTCCACAGAAGGAGCGGACCATAGAAGTTGTACGCAAGATGTGAAGAAAAAAACATAGTTCGTTCCCTTTTCTCTTCCGTTCCTTGATGTTGTCGTGTCGTCGCCGGGGAGATGAGGCAGGAACACAGGAGCAGCCAGGATGATAGACTTTCCCAAGAAAATATATATATATATTTGAGTGGAAGAGGAGATGAGGATGAGGAGGACTCTGCCTTAGTTTATGTGTACTAGCCTTTCCTTCCGTGAAAATAAAATTTAAAGGGAAAAGTCATGGACTGGAGTGGAGTGTAGGAAGTGCGAGTTTGTCACTTTTTGGATTGTGCAGTTTGGAGGGGAGTCAGGAGCTGACAATTGAATAAAGATTTGAAACAATGGACGGGGGAATAATGGTGAGGAGTGAGTAAAGACAGTTTAGTCTGCGGAAGATGACCCTTCTTCAAATTTGACTTTAGTGGAGGGTGACCCTTTAAAAGTGCTTTGATTGTGGATCAGGACTGACTGATTGTTTTAAAACTGTTTTAAATACTGAATGAATTGATGCTGGAATGAGAAACTGCGGATTTGTAATTACGTGTTTTGTTAGTGCAAAAAAGTTCGGGTGGCAAATAAAAGAATCACCATTGTCCTTTTAGTTTGTTATTATTTACCTGAACAGTTCAATCGTTATTTTTACTCCCTGGTCCTCTAATAAACTTCAAAGCTTAATACATCCATTTGAAATAAAAACTATTAAGAACAGACGGCCATTAATAGGCTTCATGCTCGAGATAGTACTTACAGCAATATGTGAATCCAGAAGGAAGTGAAAAGTGAAACGCAAAACAAGATATTTGCTTCATAAACGCCAACAGGAGTTGGATAGACTCGCAAATATGACATGTCAACATATGCAATAAAATGATAACACACCCACACAATGTAACCAAGTGTCATTCATGATTCATGACTTTTGAAATCACCTAAATCGAAATCAAGAGCTACTTAACTCCAATTAATAAGTAATAAAGACATTGCCGTAATAAATAATTACAAATTACGTGAGCGCGAGTCGAATGAACTGCAGAGTGGTTTGTTTGCAAACCAGTTAAATTACAAAATTACAGTGACTGCAACCTAACTCCTTGAGACTCGGCTTAAGGGAAAAACTTTCTACATAACAGAGAGTACTAATTGATCAGTCTGCTGGGAAGAATATTACAGAGCGCTTGAGTCAAAAAAGGAGAGTGCTTGGCTAGCATAATATTGACTTCTTGCAAGCCTTTGCAATTTCCAATGCATGCGAAAAAACATGAATGTTATGATGCGAAAAGAACACTTCCCTTTATAATCCCACTGACAACTGTAAGACAGCGCTGAGCAGTGTTAAGTTCACGAAAGCTAATTTCTTGCTCCTTTTTTTCAAATTAGAAACAGCCAAGAAACTCGCGATCTCATTATCCTCCTTGCAAATCTTAAGACAATAATTAAAGACGGTTCATTGAGAAGAAAAGCTTGCTGAGGGGAACTAATATCAAATAATTTTCTATGCATATCTGTCGCATTTCTACCAAAATAAAATCATCATCATATCATCAAGTGTACTATTAAAACTCTAGCAAATGGGACAGATTCTAAAACTCATTTGAAATAAACGTAGAAAGACAAAAATAGCACTTTCTAATTAAAGTAGTTTGATTATCTTTTACAAAAAAAAAATGTTTTGCATCATAGGCTTGAGTGGAGTAGCAAAGCGTTGAAACAATGACTGCCAAATTTTGGTGCGACGATAGTGATAGGAATAGCAATAATAGCGTTTATAGTAATAAGCATGTTGGTCATCGCGACAAAAACGGTGGTGGTGGGAAGGGAAGCGCAAGTAGTGATTATCTACTAAGCGTTGAGGGTGTGAGTGAGGGAGTAATGAATGACTGTTCAAAGACAACGCTGCAATTTTTCTCAGATTTGCGAGCGCCATCAGCATCATCGACGCTTGAGAAGGAAGACTCGAGCGGTGCTCATGCTCACCGTGTATTAAAAAGGAAAAGTGACATTTCCTATTCCACACTCGAAGCTCATATTGAGCATCGGGATGGTCATCATCATCCTCGCCATAACATTAGACGCAGCGGGGAAGCCTTGCCTAAGTCGAGAGCAGTTCTGCATGCGAAAATGTCTAGCAAGCTGGTGTTGTTGCTAGCGTCACTTATCGCAATTCACTTCCATCACGGAAGTCCTTCCTTGGCAGAGGCTACTCCTACAACAAAATCACATCGTTATGAGAGATTGGCGGTGCGAGATGCAAATTTCGAGAGTGGATTGCAAGACACGGACACGGAATATCCTTATAATGTCAATGACGGGGAGAGGAAGTACTTTTTGACGTCGGATGATGTTGATGTGGAGGTCCATCAGGACGGGATTAGCAAAATCCCTGATTTGGAAAGCTATGGGGATAACAGTCAGTCAAGCAGACCTCAAGATGAGGAGGGATATGATGATGAAGCTTCCTCTGGGACCGACTTCCAGTCCACGAATTTGACGGAGGATTATAGTAATAAGACACATAATTTTCTCGCATATATGACCCGACAGGATCATGAATCATTGTACATTTTTGCGAATTACTGCATATCGTAATCCATGCTTGGAATAGCCTTTTTTAGAAGGTTTCTGATAAAATTCCTTCTTGTAGTTTTCTAATTAAAATCTTAATGTATGTCCTCATACAAATAGTGATTTGACTTGAGATTCGAAAACGAGTTACGACATGATGATGCCATAGCTATAGTAGTAGTTCATTATGTATTTATTGGGGAGCGAATGTATTTACTAATAACGTTTGCTATTTTTCCCATTTCAGTTCCAGTGAAACCAAGGAATGTGACGGTGACGTGGGTGACAGACTCTATGATGGAACTATCATGGTCTGAGCCTTCAAAACCGAATGGGAAAATTGAAGGATACAGGGTATACTACATGTGGAGGAATTTCACGGGCGTTGAAACCGTTAAACAGCCACTGGAACATATGAAGTTCGCTTTGGGTGGTTTAGGTAAGAAATCAAGATATTTTTATTATAGAAATAATCTGCGATTTGGTTTCTCCGTTCTTAGTAGGTGTATAATAGGTGTTTCTATCTCACTAGTTTACATTGGTTTTTATTTACTGATGGTTGTCCAGGCATGAGAGCATAATTAAACATGAAAAGTATATATTTGCGTTGGGACGAGGAGTTTTACTGTGTATCGTATCTATCTTGGGAGTTTGTCATATTCCATCCCTGCCAAAATAAATTTCCGCATAATCATGATATAAATGTTTTCATTTCATTGTATCTTTACAGAGGCTTTCACAGAATACAAGGTTTGGGTGAAGCCATTTACGTGGAAAAACGAAGGGGAGTCATCTGATACCATCGTGGTGAAGACGGACGTACGGGGTCCTAGCCCACCTAGAATTGTCAACGTATCTTGTCTAGCAGAAGACGCCCTTTATATTGAATGGCAGCGTCCCACAAAGTTCTA
The DNA here is from genome assembly GCA_034696885.1 of Lepidocyrtus paradoxus. NCBI lineage: Eukaryota > Metazoa > Arthropoda > Collembola > Entomobryomorpha > Entomobryidae > Lepidocyrtus > Lepidocyrtus paradoxus. Next base: position 14,453 of record JAQGAH010000760.1, on the reverse strand, counting down.
CAACTCGATTGACTTTTTCTACATTGACTACAGAAGCGAGGAGTGGAAAGATTTTGAAGAAATTGCCGTTGCCGCTAATCCAGAGGCGGCTGAGCAATCTGTATGTTCTAATTATATGGAACGTTTGTTTATTTTGTTATTTATTGATGAGCTTGATTATGAATCGGTGTTTTTCTTGTGCAAATGTAGACCATTCTTCAGAACATGACCACCAACATGATGTACGAAGTCCGAATCCGAGGCGGTACAAGAAGTGTACTGGAAACGGAGAAAGTGTACAAAGGTCAATTTTCAGACTCGCGTAAAATTTTAATGAAGCCCAATTGTGAAAAAGTACAAATCAGAACATCGCCAAGAACCGCACACGAGTTCACGCCGACAATGGTAGCAGTAACTGTTTGCGCTTCCTTTGCTCTCCTTCTCCTTCTTATTGCCGTGGTTGTTTGGAGGTAGGTCATGAATGGAAACTTTAGTTTGATTTCTTTGCAAATATTTACGTTACTTTTTATATGTTATTCATTTCGTTTGCAAACTTTTGTAGACGCTGCTTTCAAGGCGCCTACTATTATCTTGATGATCCTCCGCGCATCCCACCACTCCTTGGTGGCACCGGATGGGAAGGGGATTCTACAGACGAATTAAAACGTGCAATCCCGGCGCATATCTTCCCCAAACATGTCACAGAGCTGCATGCAGATGGGGACATTGGATTTTCCAAAGAGTATGAACTAATTCAGTCAGCATCAGTTCAAGAGGATTTCACATCTGAGCACTCCCAGCATCCGGAAAATAAACAGAAAAATCGATACTTGAATATTGTGGCATGTACGAACCAATTATCTTATACAGCCAACTTACATATAACATTTTACAATTACTCAATACTCAAGTTTATTTGATTTCATTAGATGATCACACAAGAGTGAGACTTCAACCAATGCCAGGCCAGAAGAAGTGTGTCGATTATGTAAATGCCAATTATATTGATGGTTTCCGTAAACCTCAAGCATACATCGGTACACAAGGGCCACTCCCCTCAACTTTTGATGGTATGTTATGTTATGCAATTACAAAGAAATGATAAAAGTGCATGCGGAGTAGGTTTGCGAGCTCTCATCATGATCATGGATTGGAGACTTATCATGCAAATAATACTTTTAATACTTTAATTTTTAATAGCTTTCTGGAGATTGGTGTGGGAACATAATGTGCACATAATAGTCATGATCACCAATTTAGTGGAAAGAGGCCGAGTAAGTCTGCTATAAACTTATCATCTTATTTTACATAATCATTTAAAGTAATTTGATTTGTAATTTTTAAAGTAAAAAAATAATTAATTAAAATTAACTATGATCCATAGAAAAAGTGCGACATGTACTGGCCAAAAGAAGGTATAGAAACGTATGGAGTCATTCAAGTCAGATTGATTAAGGAAGATGTGTTGTCTACTTACACCGTTAGAACTTTCTCTCTGAAACATTTGAAGGTAAGCTATACTTTTGCATACTTTATATTATATTTATTCCGTATTTTTATTTTATTTTTGCAATTTTAAGTTGCGATTTTTAATTTTTGCCTTGTTTGCTTGTTTTTTTTTATTATTTTTTAAATTACATTCATAAATGTAATCAGCCGGTTTCTGGATCACAGCTAAAGAAGAAGAAGCAGACCGTTTCCGAAAGAACGGTGTATCATTACCATTACACAAACTGGCCCGATCACGGAACACCTAGTCATCCCCTGCCAGTTCTAAGTTTTGTAAAGAAGTCGTCTGCTGCAAATCCGTCAGAAGCTGGCCCCATCATTGTGCATTGCAGGTAGATGACTTTGTGAAATTGTTCAATTGAGGAATATCGAATATCGATTGGAGAAGTACTTCAGAGGTGCAATTTTGACAATGTTTGTTGTTCGCTTATTTCAGTGCTGGAGTTGGTAGGACAGGAACGTATATTGTGTTGGATGCCATGCTACGTCAAATTCGAGCAAGAGGGGATTTGAATATATACGGATTTTTAAATCACATTCGAAAACAGAGAAACTTTTTAGTGCAGACTGAGGAGCAGTATATTTTCATTCATGATGCCATGTTGGAAGCCATTGAGAGGTAATTTATTCAAACTATTTGTCTATTTGTTGGAATTTAAACGTAAATGCTACTGAATTAAAATAATCATATAAATGCAATTCTTCATTATAGTGGAGAGACAAACGTGAACATTGCGTACTTATCAAGATACATTCACAATCTGCTGTCTGGTAGCTACGCGGATGAGAAGTCTGAAGTGTCTTGTCTACTGGAACGTCAGTACAAGGTATGCACATTGATTATCTCATGAATTTGATAAATAGCAATTGAGTTGGCAAGAAATTGACTGATTTGTTTGTTTGTCAATTAGCTCGTCACACAATTTGTACCAAAGGACTTTCACCAATCAGCCGCGTTGAAGGCGTGCAATTTAGGGAAGAACAGGAATATTGACAATGTTTGCACTGATTCGTACAGGGTCTCCATTACTCCAAAACCAGGTGTCGAAGGAAGTGAATATATCAACGCAACGTTTGCTCCAGGTAATTAACAGTGTAGATTTATTTCAAAAAATTATTAATTATTTCAAATTGTTTGTAGGGTGAGATAAATCATATTGATTCTTGCTACTTAGGGTTTCGAAAACTTCAAGAGTTCATCTTAACTCAACATCCCCTTGATAGTACAATCGCAGAGTTTTGGCAAATGTTATGGGATCACAACGTTCAAACTGTTGTGGTCCTAACTGCAATGGACGATCAGGAATATCCAACGTTTTGGCCTTCACCTCAGGAAGGTCAAGACTATGACACTTTTAGAGTGAATAATCAGCAGGAGTCAGAGTCAAATGGAATCATTTATCGGGATTTCTCCCTTCAGTCATTGCAAGATGATTATGATCTAACGGTCAAAATGATCCACTGTCCGATGTGGCCGCATTCGGTGCCGCCTCCGATTTCCTCTGTCCTAAATCTTATTAATAATGTTCAGGAATATATTCGTGAATCTCATTTAGGACCTGTTGCAGTCGTAGATAGGTAAATATTTTTTATTTTTTCAAATTCTAACTCTACATTCCCCTTCTCTCATTTATAGACTGGCTAATTATTTTACGTTTTATGTAGGTTTGGTGGAACTGAAGCAGCGACATTTTGCTGCTTGTCGACTTGCATGAAACAAGTTCAGTATGAAAATCATGCTGACATTTATATGTATGCCAAATTATACCACGAGCAAAGACCTGGTGTATGGAAATCACCGGTGAGTTTCAATACAATACATTGAATTCAGCAATACTTAATTGTATGTTGTGCAAATACTGATCTTATGAATTTAATGAGTAATGACCAACTTTTATCTGCACTTTCAGGATGACTACTTATTTTTGTATCGATGTGTCGAGTCAATTGTAACTTCGAGTAACGGTGGAACTATTCCTACTCCTACTAGTCCATCCCCCATGCTCCCTCCCCCTAGCATCGAGTCACTTCTAGCCAGTCAAATCGCAACAGCTCCAAACGGTCACGCGAATGGAGTCATATTGCACAATGGAAACGGTCGGATTCCTCCCGAGGGCATGGAAACTATTGACACATCCGGAGACCCAATAGTTTAAGCAGTTATTATCATTCACGCATGGAATATCATCGTGTCGTTAGGATACGTCCAAACAAAGCTGTTTCCATGTATGTTGCAATCGAAAACTTCACACTACTGCGTCCTGTGATATTTATTACGAATCGTCATTGAATGTTTTCCTACATTTCGTTTGACATAATACACTTCTCAGTCAGCTTTGAAATATCGTAGTCGTGCTTGTATATTCCTAGTACTCGTAATTTAACCTTAGGATAAGGTCGCGAATGAAATCTAGCTCGTTGTATAACTGTGCGTGGATACTTAACAACTTAACAATGATAGGATATATGTATAGATTTCTCTGAAGACGGATCTAAAATAAGGCCATGTTCACCCCTTCATCGTGTGACAAATATTTTTTGCTCAAACTTTTTCACAAATGCAATAGCACATTCTACTTTATATTTCTGCGTCATGTTATTCGATCAACTGCGCTTTGACTAGAACTTTGTCTTTGTTTGCTAAAAGCGTGACTCTAATCTTTCCAGATTTCAAAAACTTAGGGAAATACTTATCCATCCGAACTATGAAATACAAATAGGTAGAATTACAAATTGAAATCATATTCCTACAAACCGCACAAGCTAACGATTCTAGTAAATCTTTGAATTTCTCAAATTGATCAAAACAATCAGTTTAGATTTTGGAATGTAATTGTTAATTGAGCTGGGTTTGTCACCCAAAGTCATTCTTTGTTTCAAACTTCCAGTGCTAATCAGTTAGTTACATGGTGTGAACAGATAACACTGAAATCCCGTTTAAAAAAAAACTTCTCAGGGTGTGTTCTTGAATGAGCATTTTTATTTGGGCTTTCAGTTCCATACCGCTCTAGTAAGGGATAAACGCATAAAATGTTTATGAATCCACGTCATCGCTACTTCTCGACTTTAATCATTCATTTCACCTCAATCAAAGATTGTTCAGCTGTCCATTGCATAACTTGTTTTTATCGTACTTTTTCACTATTCTATCTTTTTCATACGTTTTTTACTACTGTAGTGCTCGTAGCAATTTTTATACACTTGTATTACATTTCGCCTGCAAACTTAAGTCCTCAAGGCAAGATATTTTAGTTATCACATCCTACTGGAAGAGGAAGGGTCATGTGTTGAAACTACCTTGGAGACCTCCCTTATCTAGTTGCATGTTATTCCTAAAAGATTTGCCTCTCAATCAAAGTATGTATTACGGTGTAAGAACTCGTATCAATTTTTAATATTATAGTAGCTTGGAAATTCCGTAGTCACCCCGGTGATTACGGAATTTGCAGGGAACTATATACATCCTATAACCACCATGTTAGGAATGAGAGCCCAATTTTGGGTAATCTTCTAGTTGGGTTAAATCTACTTAACACTTACAGTTTTGTATTTCGTCTGTAAGTATCTATGTACTTAATTTAAAGTTGTTAAGAGGAAACGTTAAATTTTTAAGCAAATTGGTCGCGCGTAATTGAGACTGAACGAAATCTCTGATTATAGATCCATTTGCGAAAGAAAAATCGCACATTCTAGGAGTCAATCCGTTTGCTCTCTGGTAGCTTGATTGTAATTGCAGAGTTGTTGTGTACATTTGACGGTAACACTGATCTGAACCAATTTGGAAAAGTTGACGCCACCTGTATCATTATTACGAGAGATATGTATCAGTCGACGTGTTTCACGCTAATAGTGTAATGGCAACGAATCCTTTGTTCCGATCCTAGCAAACGACCTTTTGTGATAGATGTTCTGTTTCCGTAGAAAACAATTCGAATATACATAGTCATGCTAATTGATAAGTATACTAACTGATATAGGTTATGATAGAGGAGTATAGGATGGAAAGTTAACTTGAATTATATATTGCTAGATGAGGTTCTATAGTCTCAAAACATAGTCAGAATGGCGGAAACCTTTAAAAAAATGAATTATTCACTTGTTAGTAGCCCTTAACTGTAGGACACCAAGTGGGCAACCAGATTTGCATCACTGAATTACATTACAATCCCTGAAGATCAACTATTTAATTGGGCATCATTAGGTGGCTCCGAATATAACCGTCGATTTCCTTGTTGGAGGGAACCGACAACTCGAAAATACATACAGAATTAGAGACTAAGGTGAATTTTTATATACTATATCTAAGGCTAAGGCAAAGTGAGGCATTTTTTATAAAAAAAACAGTAACAGTAAACAGTACTACCGGATATTATATATCTTTAGCTATAAATGTTAAATCAAATACTCAAAAAGTCTCTGAAAAGCAACAAACTTGATTTTCTTTTCTCTACTCAAAAAATGTGCAACATCATCAATCAACTCTATCATATATGAAAATATATAGATGACCCACAAGGTACAAAGAAAACTATCTTTATCTTGATGTTCTTTTCTTAGGAAGCGTAAAAAACCCATTTTGAAAACTGTTCTTGGAAAGTATAATCTGAGTTCTAAATACGGTGTGTGTAGTAGCGTTACTAAAACCTAGAATGTGTAAAAAAACTTGTGGCGACTTAGGTTATCATTAGAGTTTGATTACGCTAAAAACATAAGCATATAGACACATTCTATATTTGATAATCCAAGAGCTTTCGGGTAAAAAAAATAACAGGAAAAGGTAAAAACGAGAGATGTAGGCTGATACCTGAAGATTTTTCCATTGTCCGCACATAGAAAGGTATAAGAATTACATTAAAAAAAGCAAAAACTTAAGATAAAGCTGTTCTTTACAAAGCAAAATCTAAAAAAATGTAAGGTTTAAGGTATGGCAATAATTTTACACAAAATATATTGGAGAGGGAAGGACAACTCCAGAGTAACTTTTGCGAAAAGGGCAAACTAAGAGCAGTTGTTAGATAAGTTACAGATATAACATAGTTGTTAATTATTTTTCGTGATTAGTATTTTCTAGAGGGTTCTGTTCTAGCGAATTTTGTCCTCAGCATAATCTACTTTCTCCGAAGATCGTTTTTTTTTCACTTTTTTCCATTACGCTACAAATGTTTTGTGTTAGGATGTGTTTCTAACATTAAATACTTAATTAGTACAGGTACACTTAAGTAACAAGAACATAAGTATAAAAACTCTTCCCTGTGTCATAATGATTGATATATTATGTCAGTTGTCTCAAGATAATGAAGACGTATGATTGTATTTCCAAGTAGCATAAAAACAGATTAGTTCCGTTCTTAATTTGCTTCTACCAGGTCTGTGTTCGTGAAACTAAAAAAATATTTGTACAAAAACATGAATATTATATGTACTGATTTATTGTGAATAAAAAGAGATGTGTGTTTAAAAGAATAAAAGCTTTCAAAATGAATGGTTTAGATGCATTGTAACGTTTATTTACTCAATTTTGACAGGGATTATCCTTTCATAATTTTCGTACCTAACTGAACCATATTCTCATATTACTATAATTCACATTCACAACAATAAGGTTGAAACGGTCGTTTTACAAGGTTAGTACATATTGGCCTTTTTGATTAGCCGATTGTTGCAGCAGCAATCACTGATTCATCCACGTCTTTTCCAGAAAGCTTCATTTTTTCATCTGGTATCAACGAATCAGTTCTGAATGAGACCGTTGTAATAAAATGAAGCGTTTAGTGTCCATCAGCCATATGCAAATATTTGTATTGTGTACCTGTGTGTTCGAAGTAAAGGTTTTTCGAACCTATGCTTGTCCAGATTTTCTTGGGTATGATCGAGTGAAGATCTGTCAACCGAGGGGGAAGAACTTTGAGTCTAAATAATTTAATTTTTTTTTTAAATTTATTTAAAAAACGTAGCGCAAGTGGGAAGTTAGATGTGCGGTAACTCACCTTCATAATACTAATACTAGCAAGAACGGTTAGCATTATCGTTAATTGGAGGTATTTGCCAAACTTGCTGTTTACTTGAGGGACCATTTCTGCACAAGTTCAAGTTTTAATTCACACCAGGGATTCTGCTTGTATAACAGCTTAAGGTCAAGAGAGTTGTGATATTATGCAGTATGAAAATCCAATCTTAACAACTTTCTCCTATTTGTTTTCATCAGCAGAAGAAACATTACGAGTGGGAAATCTCATGACCGAACGTGGCAAACCTAAATATATTTTATGCTTTCTTTTACATAGATGAAGGACAATTACTCCCTGCTCCTAAAGTTTTACATCAATGCATAATGTTTTAATGACTTTGTTGGGGAAACTAAAAGCTCCGCAATAAAATTATCCCGTCTCAAGTGCACGCGGCTCATCCCCTTCTTAGGAATATTTTATTAAGGAAGTCTTGCAAGATAAGTAGTATAATAAATGATATTCATCACTTCATCAGCATACTACGGAACGTTAAGTTAATTACAAGCAATGTCATTCCTAACCGCAGGATTTTATTCCATTCTTTTGTATCCAGCATTACTACAAAGAATAAAAAAGCGTAAGTATCTTCCCTTCTCTTGGAGAAAAAAAGATGAAGCGACGGATTCAAAGACACTTACATGCATAAAAAATAGTGTCTACGAGAAAGATAATATTTTATGTCAATAAAAAATCATATATTATGTATGTACGCCTATAATATTCCGAAATTAAATTACTTCCTGGATTAGTCATGATATTTTTTATACTTTATGATAGCGAATTTATGACTGTCCGCTACTAAAAACTAAAATAAAAACATTCGAATGTCAGGAGTAGCACAAGTGAGCTTTTTTTTTACTGATCCCCTTTGCAAATACATAAGAAACATTTTGACTGAACGAGTAAAAGTGCAATATCAGAGAGAAATGACTTTCACACTTCGTAGGACATCCACCATCCACACATATAGTCAACTGGATAGTTGCTCCAAGGAAAAGTCGAAGAGATTTACACGGAATACGGCTTCATACACGGGGTAGCCCAACGTCTGAGCGCTTTGAGCACAGATATTCCGGAGCAGATATTTGTTATGCTGAAATAATCACATTCATCGGTATAATGTCAAATAGGGAAAAAATCTGTAAGTATATTTGTGTATCTGATCCATTTCATTAATCCTTTTTGGTCATAAAAGGAGGAAAGAATATTTTTATTAGTTAGTTGACCCACCTGGATGGAATACCTCTCGTCATCGTCCGAAGTTAAGTATAGCAGCTCGGTATTCAAGCTCGCCCATATCCCTTCCACGCAGTATTTGCTAAGCTCCCCGACTGCAAATTCGACTCCTTCACTTTGATAATTAAAAATCCTCAGGACGTTTTTATCCCCGTCAGCGGAAATGGACACGATGTGCTTTGCCTTGTCATTCATCCAATAGGGGATTTCGTCGTAGCAGCAAAATCTAAATGTCTTTTCAAAGCTGCAAAGTTGATGAAAAATGCTTTGTTCCTCCTCCTCACTCCGAGTCACTATAGTGGCTTTATAATTGTCTGATCGGTTTAAGGAAGAAAGGGACATGATGAGGGACTCATCAATGTCTATCCCGCTGGCATAAATCTCATCCAATGTTAATTTCGTGGCATACCTGTTAAATTTTCAGTAGTCATTCAACGGGACTTGATTGCGAGAAATGAGCAATAAAACAATTAATTTGGGTTTACCGGAAAGCTCTCACAGCAATTTCGTCAAAATCAGGCTTTTCATGGGCTGTTCGCACGCATTTAGCGAATTCTCTTCGGTAGAAGCGAGCCATGTCAACTTCATATAAATCTGTGATACCAAACAGTGAATAAACTTGTCGGTGTGAATTACAAGCTATACGTACAATGAAATTGAGCTTGTGTAAATCTATCAATATTTCATTACCATCATTGTAAGTCCCAAAAGCTATCTCCCAAGCCTTCCAACATATCTTCTCAACCCTTGCTTTAACCGCATTGTAAGGAATGGCGTCTCCCACACATTGCTTCATCCAAAATTGTGGAAGTCCATCCCATGAAGTTGCTAACCTCCTTGTGCGAATTGGAGGGGAAATTGTTTCATTAGTAATTTCTTTTGACTCAATGTCTTCATTTGAGCAAGGGGGACTTCTCAAAGTGGGCAACCTTTCAACTTCCAAACCCTCCACGGACAAATTGGGAAGACCTGGGATGAGAGGATAACTTATAGAGCCTTGCCAATTAGCAGCAGATACATCTTTCAGCTGGGGATGATGTCTCATTGGTGCACTGGCTCCACGGATTGACTCTGTACTTATTACGCTCTCTGATGATTGTGATTCCTTTAGTAAGGCCTGTGAGGCTTTGTTGCCATTCATATCGGGTGCAATGGTATTCAGCTGAATGTTATTTTCATCGTGAATGCTTCGTAGGCTGGTTTGAGATCTTTCTACAAATTTATTGTGGCCCCTGGTTGGATAACCTTTCCCCAACGGAACCCCACTAGCAATTGGACGTCGGTAAGACTCTCCTTGAAACGCTGGATTAGCTTTTATCCAAAGGTAGGAAAATGCGCGAAAAAACATATCCCTAAAGATAGTTTTCCCCTTTCCACTTATTAGATGGGGAATTTGAGATTTGGACTCGGAGTATGAAGGAACATTTAGGCAAAACTTTGGTTCCAAAGAATTCACAAGGCATTGTGGGTATGAACACAGTCTCTTGATGTGTGAGGGATTTGAACGCAGATATTTATCAAAAATCTCATCCAGCCAGGCCGCCTCCTATAAAAGAGGAATTTTGCATGTCATTACATAATCAAATATTTAGAATCGTCTATCCCTAATTTCTTTAAAATGAACTTATGACTCATAAACATTTCCGCAACCTGATAGTGACATGACGTTTGCTCTTGTATTTCCAATCCTTTTACTTGCAAATAGCAAAATTTCCATCCGCTGCTTATGACTCGGAGAAATATCATTCTATCGTCATGCCTGGCAATGAAACATGAGCCGGGTTCAAGCTCTGAAAACAAAATATTTCCGCGTACATTACATACGAAAAACTTACATTCTTATTAAGCAGGAGAAACGTCAGATTGAAATGATAACAAAGACATAGTCATATAATAGTATCCATGTTTTCTCCATACCTGTTCTGTTTTCTTCGCAATGTTTTGTAAAAGCATTCACAAGAAGTGGTGCCGTATCCGCATAAACAGTCCAGTCAATGCTACTCGCCACTGGAAATATCTTCTGCGTTTCATTATGAGCACACCGATTCACAAACCAGATCCCCTTCCAAAAGGACTGTGGTCTCGGAAAACCAAAGCCAACGGTGAAGATTGGTAGCGTGAATATCGGGACTAGATTCATTCCTTTAATTAAACTGCTTACTATCAAGGATATTATTGTGAGAGGTACTGTAAATAGCGCAGCTCCTAAAGTAGAGACAAAAATGAAAGACATTTTTTAAACATGAGGCCGTTAACCTTTATGGACCAGCTGGATTGACTGTTATCAAAATCGATAAATGTTTCCTACCTGCAATATACTTTCTATCCAGGAGTGTTGAGGTAAATGTTGCATAGGTAAATATAAATATCATTCGTAAATGCTGAAAAAATCTCTTTGTCACTGAGTGAAGTATGGATATTATAAAAAGCTTAAATACAAATTTAACTCTCGTTTCCGACGGTGTCTCCAGGAATGATTGATATAGATAGGTCGCAAAAATATTGATTGTACTGTCATGGGGCTCAGTCACAGACAATGCGAAAAAGCGAACAGTCAAGATGCAAGGCATGAGCTCAGTGAGGGAATGGACAATAGCTTCTAGTGACTTTGTCAGAGTTGTCTCCAAATGCTCTGTTGAAATTTCGAATGTTAGCCAAATATGGAGTAGAAGTGTGAGGAGGCCATGCCACATTGAAAAAATTGAGAGAGAAAGCCGAGAGGAGATTCTCTTCCTATGTACAACATCAAACATTTGGACAAGCCTGGTCGTCAGCACGAGAAAAATGCTGATGGATGCTAAAACCGGATGGTATATTGCTCTATCTGGGATGTTGGACGCTTGAGTTACACTTGTCACCACGAGGAATACACCCAGAAGCGAAGATAATATGGTTACAGCAGGCCTGATCATTTGTCTTAGAACGTATTTCACAGGGATGTCTTCGCAAAGGGAGGCTTTCAATTTTGGCATGGATCCTGGCAAGTGGAGTAAAAAATGATTTCAAATTGAGGTTAGCATGACCAGTGGTCATCATGAGTTAGAATAGAATGCTTCATTCATCATACCTGTGTCGCAGCTTATCACGTAACCGCAGAGACACTCCAAAAGTAAGGTCATTTTTAGCTCTTGACTCAGAATGAATGTTGCCAGGGGTCCGGCCCCAGCAAGAACGAGGCTTACAACAGTCCCAAAATATGTGTAGCCGACGGATTTACCACCAAGTGCACTTAGCGTCTAAGTTTTGTTTGTACAAAATCACGATAATTCGGCATTCGTTAGTTAGATAAATACATTTCAAGGTTAGTAGAAAAGCTAAATTGAAATCAACTTAATCAACATAGTCATTTGGCATTCATCCTTTATTAAATTACCGTTTCAAAAAGCCAAGGGAACAGAGCATCCAGCGGTGGCAGGATTCCACCTAGCCAAATCAAAGGTAATATGGCCAAAATGATTGCAAAAACTTCGAAAAATATTTTCCCTGTTGCTTTCCTTTCTTCGTAAAATTCTGCTCCTTCCATCCCGTTCAAAACTCTGAAAATATTGTATATTGAAGATATGGGGATAGAAAATGTTTTTAAATGGCAACTTTGTTAGAGACAAGCACTCAAATATCTAATTTGATTTATCCATACACAATAATCGCAACGTTAATCCCAGCACAAAGCGAGACGTAAAAAGGTCTGTAAAATAGATTACGCCGATTGACAGGATCGAACGTTGCAACCTCAGAGGCTGTACTAATGACAGAGCTGTATCTTGCATTGCACACGGTGAAAATTACAAATCCCTTTAATACTGGATGAACAGACTGTGCCAATAAAATACACCAAGTTTACTTTCACGCTACACAAATACAAATAATGCTGAAAAACTAGTGGATTTTTTTATATAATTTTGTTAGATTGATTTACCTGATCCGCGATTACAGCTACGGATAGGAAGGTACTAATTGCAGAAGCTATCGAAGCGCAAAAATGACATATTGTCATATCCACATTAGGAGCGATAAACTTCCAAGTTGAGCTCCTAAACCATCCACCTCCCGCAATCTGGACACAATCAAGTAAAATTTTAACGTGTAATTAGATATTACATGGCATCAAGTAACTTAAAACATGCCTTACTATCTCCTCCTCCTCCGGTGGCGGCGTTGACATAATAAAGTTGTCCGGAATAGTTCTGCTCGACTCATGTTGTTCCGGAGTGATGTTGGCATCTTTCCTCTGTTTCAAAATCCATATGAGAAATGTCAGTGTCACATCTGACAATAGTATTCCCACCCCACTCAGTATCCCCCTCCACTCCCAAACGCTGTTGCTGTCCACAACGGTGCACACCACACAAATGATGAGCGCCGGAAGGACATAAATTACTGTCTGAAAGAAAACGATGGGAAAAGAAAGCACCGGCTTGGGACCACCTAGGAATGTTTGTACGATCCTCTTAATAATGAACCATTTCTTGTACGGACTGATCACTGGCGGTGACATGTTTCAGAATGGATTGTGGGTAGTATCAAAGATTACTAATTATTTTTTGAAAATCACGACACATCCTACTTGCGTCATTTTTGTTAGTGAACGAAAACCTTATTGTCTACAAAGTGAAAGTGACACTAGCTGGATTTTCATTGTGACCAATCATTCACCCATTCTGACATTCACTAAAATAATGTCAGATAAATCTCTCAGCGATTCGCTGGTTAGTATGAAATTAGATGGAAGTAGAAAAAATGTACCTACATTCCACAGCAAACTGAACTCTGAACCATTTCATGACACTTCGGGCTGAATGCTAACATGGAAGTTGTCAACTCTGTTTGCATCACGGTTGTCAAGGTTTTTATCGATTACACGATACTCAAAGACAATATTATGTGGTTTTATGTCATAGACAATGTGAAACACACGATGCGAAAGCTATGTTTTTTGATAAAAAGTTTAATGCGCAATAACAAGCAGGTTTAACTTTAAAATCATGTAATAACATATAATAGGACTCTAAAGTACTTATTTGCAAACAATAAGTGGGGAAAATGATGTGAGTAGCGTTGTTAGTAAAAAAACATTGTTAAAGCAATACACTTTTGGGGATGTCATGACATATCTAAATTTGAGTGTAATAGCTGGGGAGAGGCAGTCTGTACAACGTTCTTTGTCATTTTGGAGGCATATCTCAATGAAAATTTAGTTCATTGTTCTTCCAAGCAAGCTGTGTTTTTTTCTGTGGGCGTTGGGCATTGGACCCTTGACTAGTGAGATAAAGAGCATGAAGGAAATTTCATGTAAATAAATGGAATGAGGTTAGGAAGCTCTTTGGAAAATTGATTTATTGGATGTCTCTTATCATAAGTTACAAATTCGGCCTTTATCCTAAATCCTAATCGCATTCGGACTATAAATGTATTTCAAACTGCGTGTGTTTTGGCTTATTGTAAAAAATGCATAGAACCTATAACCTGTCTTGTTTATTTAGAAGCGATAAGGCCATTTCCTAGTATGTCACGAAGTTTGCAAACCCTGACAGTTTTATAGTTGATGGAATGCCAAAAGTTTTGGTATGAACGAGCATTTGTTGCTGCGTTATCAACTGCAATAAGTGTAAAACTTTTTTTTATAGATATGTCAATACATGATAGTATAAAAACATAACTAAAAAGTTAATGGCACGTCCAGGGTTTGAGGCCTAAACTATTGCCACACTTAAAAATTATAAA
>JAQGAH010000759.1:0-26144 GCA_034696885.1 Lepidocyrtus paradoxus | reverse complement strand
AAGCAAATGCATTGATAACGGGCCTTGGCATTACAGAAAGCCCGCCCGTGCCCGCCCGTTATTCAATAATTTTAGCGCATGCCCGCCCGTTGCCCGCTCGGTCATTTGTAAACTATGCCCGTGCCCGGCCCGTGCCCGTACCGGGCACGGGCGGGCACGGGGCTACCCGTTGAAACGGGTCTCGTCTTTCAGCTCTAACATGCATGCAGAAAGGTTATAAGAACTTTGGTATGCTACGGGATAGCTGTATGGGGGAATTTGCGGTGAATTACTGTCTGATCGACTCGGGGAAAGTGCTAAAGCCTGCCATCTTGTATGGAGGAACAGAATGAATGTAAAAAAAAGAACTTCCCTTTCATACTCAATGCCAAAACAACCTTGCCCAATTCAAACCACCGACCCATGCAATTATCCATGTAGATAAATATGATTAAGTGAGCTAAAATAAGGGCTGGCTAGAACAAATGATGAATGAAATATTTATTGAAATTTCTACCAGCATTGTAAATAGGCTATATAAAAGGTATTGACATGCAGACTTATGAACCATATTCGATGGCTGTTTAGAATGAGCATTACATTATGCCTTCACCAGTGTAAGCATCCGTGCATAATAATATACAGCGGAACTGACAGAAAAAGGTATTAGCAACTATTTAAAGAAAATGAGAAAAAGCCTCATCGCCGTTCTTTCTTTTAAATTAAAAGAACAATGCACATACATGATATGGGAGAAAGGGCCTATACATAGCTTCTACAAAGATGAAAAAAATCTCTATAAGACTGGTACTGACAATGATGATGAAGCTATTTACAATATGAACCAGGTAGCGGGGAAAGAATGCAGAGATGAAAAGCAAAATTGAGAAAAGGGATTGAGAAAATTTGCTTTGTGAAAAAAAAAATGACGATGGAGGAATGAATAAAAAAGGGGAATTTAATTCAATTTTTGTGAAAGGAAAAAGAGAGGAAGTCTGATTATGCGGTCATATTATTATAGCCTCCAGCTATTGTTTCTTCTCTGTTGCACATGGCTTTCCTTCATTTGTAATTATTCTGTGAGGAGAAAGTATTCCTAAGTATTTCGCAGAGTAATTGGAATACGTAGGTAGACTGAGGACAATTTCCCGTGAAGCAATCTTCTTCTGACGGAGGCTAATTTAAAAAATCGAGTTGATAGAAGACCTCCAAGTTGTTATTAAGGATAGTAATTCCCAGCCATATTAATCATTCCGCTCTCATATAAGCCATATACATACATATATTAACTATGAAGGCCAAAGTTTAAAAATGGGGGAAAGTAAATGATATACATTGTTTAAAGTTAAGTCTCCTTGTTGGAAACTGTAGTACTTCATATTTTACATTATCCAGCATGAGGAGGATGACAATAACAATGTTCTAAATTAGATTGACTTTCACCCATTCACGTTCCCTCCTATCATAAACGCATTATTGTTCTCTTGTAAAAAAAACCAACAAAGAAAATCCTTTCGCCGACAATCTGAGCAAAAGGATTTCATTTTTTTCTATTCCGTAGTTCCATCCCATTCCCGAGAGCTATTTGTCCACTCATCCATTCATCAAAATCCTTTGCCATGTCAGGACTCCACCGTTAGAAAGCATATCGATATAATAGGAAGGGAATTAACCATTCCATTTTGTAGGATATGGCTTGGTACTTTCCTTATTCATTGTATGAAATTAACAGGTAGTCATCTACATCAATACACATGAGCATATTATAAAGAAGAAAGGGTGAAATATAAGTGAAGGAACTTTTTTATTTCTCAAATCGCCTCAGGTCACATGATTCCATTTACGCACTGATACACACATTATACGATAATGATAAAAAAAAGAAGGGAAATAAGTGGCGTGTGCAGTATAGCAAGAGGAGAGAAAAGCTGACAAATAATAAGAGAAAGTTAATACTTGAGTGATCACACTATCATATAAGCATATAAAGATATCCATAGGGATGATGAATAGGGAAAGAAAGTGTCGTCTGTCGACATCCAGTTCAAAACTAGATGAAATTTATCCTCCTCTTCCTAGTTTAGAAATGAAAAGAGTAGAATAGTGAAAAAGTAATCATCCGATACATGTATCCCAGTGTGATGATGAGGTTTCGAGAGTGAAGCTGATCCCTTTTAATAAGAACAATGAGTTAAATATGTTATTTATTTTCTAGTTGCTACTTTAAATGTAATTTTGGACTGGGATGTGAAATAATTGTGGAATTTTTCTCCACCCATTCTTTGAATAAATCGTATTGTCTTACGTTTTTGTATAGAGAGCAACTCCATTTCCACACGGATTTTTTTAGGGATCTCGTGACTCATGCACTTGTTGAGAAATCAAGTATCCCATCGTATTACTGTCAAACAAATAAATTGATCTAGAGAGGAAACAATGGATGGAAGAGGGGAGGAATTGAGGGAAAAAAAGGTAAAGATGTGCTTGATATGAAAGTAATATCCTTTGTGGGATCATATTTGTCATATTGTCATTTTATTTATATCCGTTGGGGAATCCTTTTGATGGCTCGTAGTTTATCTGTGTATGCCTACCTAGGTATATCCATATATCCAAGTGGAGTTTGAATAAGGGAGAAAAAGAATTTTCATTCTTGAGTCGAATTCACTCGAAGTTTTATTCTTGTTGAATGATTCTATTTTCCTCCTATTCAGCCCATTACAGAGATATATTTATTTGTAGAAATAACAACATGGTAGCGGTAAAGGCATCAACCCAGAGGATTGGAGACAAAGGCTTTTTGAAAGGATGAGTTGTTCTCATCTATAATTTAATGATATGCAAAAGGCTACGGATATATCCGTATGGATGAAGATGCACATCTTCGCAACTTTTTTTGGAGATCAACACTACAAGGAAACCACATCGGCTTTACTTTTCCTTCCACGCACGCATAATAATATACTTAAGTTAAGTAACTCGGTAAGTTTGCTTTCACTGATCATACATGACTGAAGAGAGGAGGAAAAGATAATCAGTATCGAGTACAAGTACCAATAGGAAATAAGCATAAGATATGTTTCATCCGTAATAAACCGAACAAATGCTCAGGTGACCGATGAAACTTTATAGTGTGGAGATTATGATAAGTAATTGTGGTGTTGATAACCAAAAACAGAATTTGAGAATTCATAGCAGTTTACCAGGTATAGTAACAAACTATTTCAACCTTAAATTTGTCAATGCTAAAGGAACAAAGCATGATGAAATATGAATAGGTGAAATCTGCATGAAAAATGTTTTTCAATGATGTGTCATTTGCTATATGTTAATTAAAGTTTGATCTATATTAAAATAAAATAACGTTTCTATACTATTTGGATTTGCTTTTGGAAAATTTATTTACAAAGAACTAGTTTAAATTTGTTTAAAAATCATCATTAACTACAAATATGATATACACAGCCACGTAATAAGTAAAGCTGTGTGGTCTAGTGGCTAGACGCTTGCGTGTCAAATCGTTAGGCAATGAAGAGGTGGGGCAGCTCAGCATTTACGATCAATCCGTCCCAATCAGGCTGATTGCCCGGAGCCTATATGTTACGTCTATTCTCTAGCTCCTCGTCCTGATTGGATCACGGTCATCTATATATATTATGTATCCCCCTCGATTTGCTCTTATAACGATGCAATTAGCAAGGGACTCAGGTTCGATTCCTGGCGCAGTTTCTTTTTTGTGTGTTTTTTTTTGTTAAATAACAATCCCAAAACCACAAAAAACACGATCAAGTCATGTCATTAAACTAAAAGTTTTCGTACATTTTTTTATCATGTAATTTAAACAGAGTTCATTTTTAATTGACGCTAACATAATCATTAATCAAGTAACTTATGTACTAGAATCAATTAATAGAAACCTTATTATATCATCATTGGCTAATCTAGTACAGTTACAAAATGTAGTATAATGGTCATCCACAATTATATAAACTTGCGACCTGATACATTATGGAAACCCGACATATACCAGAGCAAGACACAGAAAACACACTTCGAGTTGGAATATGACCAAGGTCACACATAAGAATGGTAAATTTAAATCTAAATATATTACTGCTGGTGACAAAAGAGCAATTCTTATTAAGGTATCTACCCATTTAAGAAAAATAAAGTTGTTGCGAAAATTTTGGGAAACACCAACAAATAAATGTACAGAGAATTAAGCACACACTGTTGCATACTTATTCTTGCAAAGTATAGTTTGGAAAATTCCGTATGATGATCATCATCATTATAGGGTTTGGAAGAGTACTTTTACTTGTCGAAACTTATATTGCAAGAAAGAAAAATAAGTGGGGTAAAAGAAGTCTTATTTTCCCTTTGTAGACAATGCAATGCCTAGGTTCCGTTCTGTCTTAACAGGATGCTTTCCCTTCAGTGGAATCTCTGTTGGGGCCAGTGAAAAATCGGAACCCATTTTTTTCGCTTCCCTCAACGACTAGTTAATTCTCTAGTGATTTTATTCTCGTTTTCCTTTACAATTTTTAAAGTCAGTGAAAAATCGGTTGGAGGAGGATTGGGAGCAAGCAGAAGCATATAATACGAGGAATGGAGCAGAACAACCGGAGAAAGAAAGAATATAGCAAGATTGGTGAATGATGCTCCAACTGTCTTTCCTCCGAGATGGGATGTTAAGTTGTGAGCAAAATTGGTTGGGAATGGATAGGAAATAAGTTTTTTTCTGAAATGAAGAATCCACCAAGTAATTTTAATACTTAAATGTAGCCTAACAACAACAACAGATAGGGAAAGATGTGTAAGCCTGTTTACTATCACCGGACGTGTCATTGTCTCTACTGTCTCGCTCGATCTGTCTTAAGTGCATCTTGTTTTATTTTTATTTGAAAAATGGGAAACGAGTTGTTTGAAGACACTTGGCTCATGAAATTTAAACGCTTTCTTTCTCCTCACTTATATAATAGATTTCTTTGTGTTAGGAGGAGAGGAAAAAAAGTTTGCTTTTCTCTCTTCCCTCCTCTACTCTTGTGGGACAATGCAAGCATATTATAGGGTTTTGACGGGGTGAAAAATATCAGAGTCCTTTTGGGAGGCTACGTGTGCATTTTTATCCATAACTGTAAACATGACTTGGATCTTTTCCCTCACTCTGTAGACATTAAATCAGGCATGAAACATTACATGCACAGAAACCATTAAGGAAATTCTTTCTCTCTCGGAAGAAAATTCCCTATTTGAGATTTTTGCCATAGTTCAGTCAGACTCGTCATCTCTGGAAGTGGAGTTGGAAACCGTATCATAGAAGCATGCAACTACACATGGCAATCATGCGACCGGACCAATTGTGTCATAATCATAAATAACTTTGGACACAGGTATATAGATCGTAATGACGTGGATGATGTTAGCACACTCCGTATTGGAGATTAACTTTTCTGTTATTCATCAATATTCCCAGTATTGAAAGTATCAAAACATACTGCCAAATTCTGTAGAGATTCGTTTTTGAATAAAACTAGCGTTTTTCAACTTTCTCCGCTATTTAACAAGTATATAAAGTGTCAGTTTTAAAATATGAGGATAATAAAAACTTTTACCATTTTTATCAAAGAAATCCTCACTTTATCTGACTCGCAATCAAAATGCCTCTCTCCTACTTTATATTCTTGGGAGGAAGGAAAAAGCGTTCATCATCTTGGTTTACGTGCTTGCCTCGCACAAACCTAAAACATTGTGAACTTGTTTATAAACCCTCACGTTTTTTCCCAAACAGAAAAACTACAGCGGATACATATCTAAACAGATCTATCTAAACTGAGATGCATCTACACACAAGTTTTGGGGAAAAAATCGTCAGACTCATTATATTACTTACAGTAATACTAATGAAGGTTTTAAATATGCGTAAGTAGAGGAAAGTTAAGATTATTTTTTCTTCATTCCAATCAGCCATGTTTACTGTTTACCCAAAGCAGATTCAAAAAGGAGTACAAACAATTCATATCGTAGGAGCTCCGTCAAAACCGGTAATGAATGACCCGATGTCAAGTTGAAACCATCCAGGAAGATTGTTGCAAAATATCAAGTAACCTTAGCCTAAGATTTTGAGCCATCCTTGGAGAATGAAAATGGATGCGTGTCTTGAAGGAAAAGTATACAAGTGTATAAAATGGTGGTGGGCTAAAAAACCCGGATAAAATATGATCCCGGATTATACACAATGCTCAATAGGCTAATACGTAATACGGATACATGATCGTGCTCTGCTTGAGAAAGTGTTCGTTTTTTTTTGTAAGAAAATGCTCCTTGTGCGTATGTAGTTATAAATATATTATTACTGGAGTAGTATGATTCCTGGAGTGGAGAGAGTCCCCTGGAATATCTGCATCGGGTCCACTTCATTATCAGTGAAATGACTAAGGAGAAAGAACTCCCATAATGATATGAGGCCACAACTACTTGAATCTAATGTTTCCCTTTTCTTTTCTTTACTTTCATTTCATTGTGGATGATACAGTTTCGAAATGCTTCTGAACCCCACTTCACTACCACTGTAGTTGTCCTACTTAACCATATATATTTGGATAGAGCTAGTGAGCCTATTATTATTTGTCAGGCTGTTTACTTTGGAAAGCTGTATATAAGTTGTTCTTTGCCTGTTTTTAAGTTGTTCACTGAGATGAATACGATTTTTGTCTTTTCCCAACATCAGTCTCCTTTCTTTCTTTTTTGCTTTCGCCATCGTCATGGATTGATACAATGAATATTTAGATGTGCAAGAAGAGGGGCTGGTTTGATGGCACCCCGGGGATGTGAAGTCTCCTCTCACTTTTCCTTCGCTCTTTTATTCCTCCTTTTTCTCCACGCTTTTTTGGATAGCGCTTTTATTCTTTTCCTCTCTTTGGGAGTTTGTTGTTGGGTTGGTGGCTGCCTTTGGTGGATCTGATCTGAATATTTTGAGCGGAATACATAATAATATGAGAGTGGTGGTGGACGGAGAGAAGAGAAAGTGATCCGATCCTCCGGTTTCCTACCCCCTGATGAGATCCGAATGCATATCTGCCAAAGTTCTTAATTAAAGCTTTTCCAATTTTCAAATACAATCTGAAATATTAATGTACGGAGGATGCCGGGGGAAGAAGGTGCAGTGGTGCAGAATTATGGAGGAGGATGGATATACCAACGGCAATAAAGTTTTGCTCCTGGGTCTCAAGAAGCTTGGCGCAATAATTACTTATGCTTCCGATAGTTTTCTTCCAGAAGATCAACCCAAGATCAGAGCTCAATGCTCCTCCATGAATAGTGGATGGATAGAGATGAGAAAGTTGGAAAGTTCGGATATGCTCAATGCATTATTCCCTTTGTCAATTTACATACTCTATTATGGCGATTCCAAAGAAAATCGTGTGGAGTAAGAGCTGATAAGGTGAACGAAATGCGAGGAGGGTAAATGGAGATGTGTTGGAAGTAAACTGGACTCTAAAACCGATGAGGGTGTTGCGGCTCCTTTTTGTGTTTGCATTTGAGCGATCTATGTGCTCCCTCCCTTAGGATAACTATCAGCAGAGTAAAGGATGGCGACCTCTGAAACATCAAAGCTCAGGTTTGACTTTACTTTACGCATGTAGCATGGCGAAAAGGGGAAATTGTGAGACTGCAGTGGAGTAATAAAAGTAGCTAGGGGTGGACTTCCAACTTGACAGTGAGCGTCATCTTTGGAGGAAGCTAGACGGCTCCATACAATCAGAAGCAAATTGGGTAAGAATTGTAGAATGGAGAAAGTGGCATGAAAGAATACTAAGGACATGCTTGATGCTTGCGTTGTTTATGATTATTCTCAATGTCACTTCGTAAGTATGTGTAATATTATCTGAAAAGTACAATTTCGGGTAAGCCAGATATATTGAATGAAATCACGCGATCAATTTCTCGCCATTGTTAAGAATAATCAAATACCGATTGAAAATTGGACCTCCTGTTGTGACACAGCAATTTCGGAGAAAATTGTCAGCTTTCTTCCGTTACAAATATGATTGAAAATATTATGCTGGTGAATGAGGTTTAAAAAAGACATATCATGTAATGGTGAAAAGATAGATGCGTAAGGAAATGTATTTCTAGTCATGTGATATTGAATCTTTGGTGAACCAGACCATTGAATATTTTTTTGTTTAGTAATTTTCACTTTTGAATATTTATTGAATCAACAAACATTCCCAATCTAAATAAATTTCCTTCTTGTCTGCAAGTCCAAATTAAACGTATTATTTGGATTAAAGCCGGTTGCTATGGAAATATAATAAACATTCATTTTATTTATTCCAGTTGATCGTAAGAACGAACGAACGAACGAATTCCCTTAACTTATTTGTATCTGTAATGTCCCATATGCTTTCTCCAAAGTCAAGAAGAGTGATGCATGTTTTCTCCTACTTCGTTTCTTAGTAAATCTCATTTGAGGAGAGAAGAGCTCATTGTGCCCCGTTGACTAATTTCCCATTATAACCACCAGCTCCCTATTAGCACCCATTCTTCTTTCATTATTTTACATTCCAAAAAGCAGTAACTGTCAAAGAAGCTAGGTATGGAGAATTTGTTCTCAAATATTTCAAGACAAATTAACTTCCTTCTTGGTTCTGAGCTGTTATGTTGCCTCTGAATAATGCTCATTTATTTAGACATAAATTTCCCCTTATTAGGAAAGGCAGCTCTGAACATTACAAAATATATTTGTTCTTCTAGTATATTACTCAAATGAACGTATAAAATGTATATCCATCCTATTCATTCCTGAAAGGTGGAGGAAGGAGCTGGGAAGAACTAATACAAATCCGGGGGTTTGTAAGTCCCGTTTTAGGAAAGTTTGAAAAGTTAACAATGTGTATACAAGTACAAGTAAAGGGAAATATCTATTCATTTAAAAAGACTTTCTTCATCAAAACTCTTAAGAAAGGAAAAGGCGAAAAATTATGCTTGAACTTATCAACAATCCTTTTATTCAACTAGTTCTGAATGCAGGCCCTTATAAGGAACCCTGATTATTTTTGATAGTACCGAACCAATATTGTTGCCCTATTTAATTGTTACTTGAATGAAAAGTCTTCTAAAGTATATTGTCATCATAAGGTCATCACAGAGGAGCAATCAGTACCACTCGCCAAGTAACGTAATATTTGAAAAGTCCCAATGTATTGGAAGTAGGCTTTAGGTATTGAGCAAATCAACTATCATGAACATAATCCAAATTTGCATTTCTCGAGTGCGATCAAATCAAATGAATCTTAAACATTTTTAAAAGAATCCTATCATATCTGATCATGCGAAATTCTGAGGATGATAAGAAACAGCGTCATTCAATTTGAATTTTATATATTAGATAAGCCCTAATGATTCTAGTCTATGTGTGGGTCCAGAATCCCGAATTGGAACACCAATTGCCTATATCTATAGATTGTTTACATATATGTACAACTAGCTTCCAAAGTTTTCGGGCAAAATTCAATACGTAGTTGTAATATTTATGTACATCTATTTTATTTTCTGACGTGACTACCACCAGCCTATCTCAATATCAAATTGTATAATATGATGGTGGTTAGTTGATGAAACTTGCTAGTAGGAGAAACTTGACTAGGTACTATCCTATGTAAAATATAATACGACCAAATGGGAGGTTTGATCACACAAAATGAAAATAAAGGGCGAGCAAAATTCCACTTTAGGAGAACATGAGATCATGAGCACCAGCCAGCCATATAATGCATTTGCTCCCGAATATGTTTCAAATTCCCTTGCCTAAAATTCCTTAGCCCAATTAAGCTTATATGGCATTCACAGGAAGACCATCTGCTTAAAGCATTATTATTGTTAAGTGTGTTAAGAAGTACAAGGCGAAGAAAGTTAAGGAGAATGGAGTGATTTCCCTCCCATACACCGAATTTCTATAATATCTGGTGAAGGGGAGAAAAAGTGAAAGGCTATGGCTGAGGTGCTAACGGTGAAAAGGGGTGAGCGGAATTGGAGAGCAGAAGCCAAAACCATTAAAGTGGAACATTCAATAAATATCCCACGCACCATACTTATTATCATGCTTGTTCCCCGAGCTCAACATGTTTTGAGGACATAAATATGTCTCAACTTTACCAATAATTTCCAGTAAAACGATCTTCCTCTTGGCCTGCTTCAGATGTCTTGGCAGGAGCATTCATGATTTACACCAGACCAGGGGAAAAGACCACAGAGGAGCTGTTATAAATAAATAGTAAACATAGTTTCCCATCAAAAGCCGTTCAGCTTAATTTCCCACCTACCCAATCCCTATACGGAATTATAATGATCATTTATATACTTAATTGTGGCTTTGGCTTCAGGGAACTGAATGACTAAATAATTTGTTAAGTATTAACAAGGAAATACAATTTGCAGTGTTGGTTCCAAGTTGCCCCAATTTCATTTTTCAACCCAGTCCATGCATAATATAATATGTGTTGGTACTTTCTAGTTCTTGATTAGTCAAAGTCGAGCCATGACAGGTTCGGATTTCGGATTGAAAGGGACTTTAGTGACGCTAGAAGAGGAAAAACAAAGAAAAGGAGAGATGAAATTATCCGATCAATTCACAGATTTGGGCCAGTTGGACATACTTGGGCATATAGTTAGGGCTAACTAACTGATAATAGAGGAGCTCGAATGAAATGAACAAATTTTTATAAAGAGCAGAAGCGTGAATGGGACCTGAATCTAGAAAGCATCATACACCTTTTGATTAATTAATGTTTGAGTATTCAATATTTACGACAATGATTTCAAGTTAATTTCACTGTTCAATACTAGGAATAAGAAATGTAATACAATATATAAATGGATTCAGAGTACTATGTCATTTCATACTGCGTCATTTCGCAGGTCCATTTACTTTATTGAATAAAAAGCGCTCTGATATATTACGATTAGTTTACTAATGTAAAGCAAATGTCTTGTTCCATTGCAATATACTCATCCACGTTCTTTTCAGTCCAGATGGGAATGCGTGTGTTCATGTTCTTCATAGAAGTGAGTGGAAATGGTAGCAAGTAGGATGCATGCATGATAACAGGCAGAGCATAATAGCCATATGACTTGAAAGAGGACAAGAACGGTGTTCCTCAGAGAAGGTATCTATTGTTGAAAAAATTGTTTAAATTAATTTGTAATTGTTCTGGGTTATTAAGTCACAAAATGAAACAAATTCTGCATCATTGCTCCAGGTCGTTTGCACGTCTTGTCGCATCACATGCGAAGAAAAGATCATTGGAGTCAGTGACATTTGGGTAAGGTTTGACATAATTTTTTTTAAAATATTGATTGTGAAAGTTATCAATGCTGTTGTTATGTTATGTATAAAGGAATTGGAATAGGCGACAGCTTGCACTTGCAAATATGTCATTTTCAACTTCGCCTTCCAGCACCATGAAAATCTATACAAAGACGGGGGATAAAGGAACCACAGCTTTGTTTACTGGGGAGAGGCGTGACAAAACTGACTCTGTTTTTGAGGCCCTTGGTACCACAGATGAGCTGACTTCACACATTGCCTTAGCACGGGAATACGCGTTGGATGCTGGGCACTCCTATCAAGAGAGGTTACGCCGCATTCAGTGTATCCTACAGGTAGTCAGTTAGTTTTAAGTTAATTAGTCAGTTATGATGGCCATGGAGTTCAGAATGTCCAATTATGTCTTATTATGTGTGTTTTAGGACGTGTCCTCTTTGATAGCCACTCCAAAGTCTTCCGCCAGGGAGTCTCATCTGAAAAGGGTGGAGTTTTCTGGACGATACAGTGAAGAATTGGAGGAGTGGATTGATGAGTATGATAAGCAGCTTCCACCTTTGAAGAATTTTATTTTGCCTGTGAGTATAGTTTGGTCATGATAATGGAGAGGGTCCTTTTAAATAGATCTTCCATGTAATTAATGATCAATACTGTAATTAATGATTTGATGTATTTGGTTTTGCCAATAAGGGAGGAGGAAAGGCCAGTGCTTGTCTGCACATTGCCAGGACTGTTTGTAGGAGAGCGGAACGAGCCGTGGCTGCTTTATATTTCAGTGGGGAGGTCGAGGAGGAAGCTTTAATTTATCTTAATAGGTATGTTCAACTATTTATATGATGTTGCCTGAGAATGTGATGTTTTTGTTTCGAATAAAAATTTACGTATTACTTAGCGTACATAATTAAATCTCATCATAATTTATTTTTTATTTCCCTCCTAGACTATCTGACTTCCTATTTACTGCGGCAAGATATGCAGCCAAGCTGGATAAGCAACAAGATACAATATATGTTAGAGAGAAGCCTTCGCCTAAAAAGGAGTAATCCAAAATAATATGCATCTTTTAAGCTATCAAGATATCAAAATATTTTTCAAATGCTCGTCAATTTCAATACCAAATTATTGCGTATACACTCGAAAGTGAAATATTCTGTTAAACTGACATTATAATTTTCTGTTATAGTTCGTATTAAATGATATAATATTTATTGGGTTCGCTCAAAACAATCGTCAACAATAAAAAATCATCACGTTTTTACAATATTTTCGATTAGTAATTTTATAAGATTCAACAGAAATGGTCGAAAATTCCCTAGTCACTTAAGCCAGGCGTTGGTAGAGTGACTAAGGAATTTTCAAGCTGCTATAGCTATATTTGTTTGGTAGAAAGTGCATTATTGTGGTATAAATGGATTATTCAATCTTCTCTTCAGCATCCTCCACGTCTTTTAATGACAACACCTCCAACATTCCTTGACCTTTTGTTTCCGCACGCACAACTTCATCCAGCTCTCGGTAGTAACCAGGGTCCAGTAGGATGGTCTAAAATATAATATAATCGTGTGTCATTATGCAAAATATGCAACTTGAAATAGTTAATAATATGATAGCTGTTAACAATGTACTGATTTAGAAACCATACCATAGATAACGTGTTCCCGCAGAATTCTTTCTCCTCCGTCGTCCCCATTTTGGCAGCCTTTTCTGCGACACTCTTGCACATGTTTCCAGACACGGTTATTCGAACACGCATTTGAGCTCGTTCAATCTTCATCACTTCTTTCAGTTGTGGGATAACCTCGAGTGCCTGCTGTTTCGGATTCCGGTTCGGTTTGACGGAAAAGTGGATGTCTTTTAGTCCCTTTTCGATTATGGAGTTGGGATAGGGTCTCTTCGTGTCAGGATTGATACACAAACCTGAAAATTAGTCAAATCAATCAATTAACTATGACAGATTCTGTATTCTACAAAATGAATATAAATGGACAGTCACGAATATTCTTAAATGAAATTTTAGTTGGAAATAACATACCAGCAATTGTGTTGGCGACATCCTTGACTTGCTCATCCAGTTGTGTCTGTCGTTCTTTCCCGGAAACCTGGAGCTCTCCCTTTTCCAAAATTTCCATGCAGACTGCCGTCATGTCATCCTTCCCGAAGGCATTCGTCAGGTCTTCCTTTTTAGCAACTTGACCTTTGGAGACGTTAATGAAGACTGTATGCGTCTGCAACACTTCATCAATGTCCTTCTCCCTGTGCAAAAATAAAATGAGAAATTATTCAATAG
The DNA here is from genome assembly GCA_034696885.1 of Lepidocyrtus paradoxus. Taxonomy (NCBI): domain Eukaryota; kingdom Metazoa; phylum Arthropoda; class Collembola; order Entomobryomorpha; family Entomobryidae; genus Lepidocyrtus; species Lepidocyrtus paradoxus. The sequence continues at coordinate 12,549 of JAQGAH010000759.1, read as the reverse complement.
TTAATTGATAACTTACTAAAGTTACAATACTAAAATATAAAGATAAAGATAAACAAAATTTACTGACACTTTATTCCTCCATGACATGACTTTGTTTTTATAGCATGCGATTTCGAACCGCTTTCCCCCCTTCTTCATCCGGACAACAGCCACATTGGTCAGTCTTATTTGGTTCGTGGGCGTAAATATTTTCGACATCTTGATAACTTATTGGGCACGTGTAACTCTCAATGTATGCTTACTTAGTGCGACTTGGCGGTAATTATTAAATATTAATCACTGTTAAATATAAAAGATGGACGGACAATTTATACTACTCTGACTCGTGGAAAGGTCAAAATTCTACAATTTTTTATTTTAGCTTCTTGACCTCTGACTTGGGAAGATTCTGATCGGTCTTTACACGGATTTTTATTCTATTTATTTCCACTTGATCTGATAGCTAACTATTGCTAATAACTATGACAACAACCAATCACGGTGTCTGTTTCAAACAATTAACAACTTTCTGACTGATATTTGTCCTAATTACAAGATTAACGAGTCTTGAATTCTCTTGTCGGTAATACACATTGGTATTATCAATAAATCTAATTAACTCCACTGATGAATTCACCATCATTTATTTCACCAGAGCTAAGCACTTTTTTAACTTCAAATGTCAACGGATTAACGACTGATGAATCGCCACGAGTTAAACAACATTTACTTATTAATTTTTATAAAAATATTAGGAAAGTCCTTCAAAACTTGTGTTTGTATGCGCATTAAACAGATGAGGTGTTTGTTTTGTACGCATTCCAGAAGCAAAATATTTGTGTTTTCAGAATGCAGCAGCATAGCAGGCAGGAGGCTCACTCGCTGCCTTGTTGAGAGCACATGATAGGAAACGGGTTTTGTATTTTCGCTGCATTCCTTTGTCCTCAGCACAGCGTCACTCTCATCTCATGCATGGGAAATGCTTCTTCATTTCCCTCCCTCCTCCTCATTTTTCTTTGTGCATCTTTAGTATTTCGAGATTTTCGGTCAATAATTGATCGTTTCAAAACTAACAAAGATGCATTTTGATGTTAACTATATTTCAAGTTAAATTTGATGAAATCAGCGTGAGGGTGAGGGCAGCAGCTTTCAAAACATTCTTGATGGTCCTCAAGCATATCATTAAGTTTCAGTAATTTTATTTTCTCGGACTGTTTAAGCGGTAGATCGATTTCCCAATCACTTTATAACCGAATTTTGAAATTCACCTACGTATAACCTAAATAGTTTGGATGTTTCGACTGATTGGGTTTTCGGTGAAAAGCTTTCACTGCAATGCTCATTTTTAAATCCTCCTACAACGTGCAACTGTATCGCTACTAGTTGTAGATTCATAGAATTAACTACTGAAAGTTTGCAAAAATAGTTGCAAACTTATATCATGAGATAGTGCTGGAATGCAGAGCCGATAAGTATCAGACTCTACTTCAACCTCTGCAATTATGGCGAAATGAGTTCAGGAAAAAAATCCTTTTTTATCCCAAGCCAGAACCCACACCGAGCCCTCGTATAAATTTGTGCTTATGCGGCTCAAGTACAAAGTTCAGAGTAGCTCTATTTATGTTACGCCGAATTGTGTTTCGGTACATATGTGTCGATATGATATATGTATAGTTAAGTTATAGTTGTTTATGATTCATCCTTCATATTTACATCCCAGAATATTCATTTTTTGACTGGATGACTGACTGACTGACCATATTTCATGTCCACAGTCCAGTACAAGTCGGCATCGGCGGCTCACCGACAGACCACAAACATTACATGTCAATGCTAATGTGCCTTAAACATACATGACATGATATGATTGAGATTGTTCTCTTTTACTTGGGACGATCGTCATCCAAATATTAAGGTAGCTGGAGTGGCATGGCATGCCAGTTAAGGATTATGAAGTTAAATATAGGATTATGACTATAAAAATGCAGAAGGAAAAAATGAGTCAAGTAATAAACGTGGGACATCTTATTTTCCCTGTCTGGATATGCATATTTATATAGTGGCTGCACACATACCAAGAAACTCAGGGATGGCAAAACGGCTTCAGTTAAATCAGCAACTGGGATATATACTAGACTACCTACCTATTTGACTTTAGGTTTAATATGAGACGATAAATTGAGAGCCACACGAGAATGCAAATCCTCTGCATCTGGCATGGGATGATTCATCAATCTCATCATATCCCCTTCACCATCAACTATCATATCATGATACTCGTGTTAATGAAAGATTTGAGATGGGTGTTGAACCGTCATAGATCGTGTAGATATTTTGGAAGAGGATGAAGAAATCATGGATGGAATGATGTATTCACTCCACTCCAGGGACGGATTCGTTTTTATCAGCCCAGTCCAAATTAGCTATACTAACTAGAGTGATATCTCCCCGCTTCTCAGATAGTTTATCTTTTTATTGGTAAAAAAAAAACGTTAATGTGCTATTTGGAGATCAATGACAGTGGAATACTTTTTTTATAGATATGCATATAGAAGGATAAAACAGAGATAAGGATATTTCAATTAGCAGCATCCATACACGATAAGGGTGACAGTTTTGACTGGGTATCTATCTGGTAGGATGTATTTTAGGATGAGCAATCTTTTTTGGAGGAAGTAGGATAAGTCATATTTATTAATTGAGCCCGCCTCAAACAGTAGTTCTGATAATATGGTTGGTAGTGTGAGGTGGTTTTGTTAGAGCCTTCACCTTCATGGCTAGTTTTTTTTCGGAGAATTTATTCAGCTTGTGACAAATTGGCAATGAGCTCGTGCTAGATTTTTTTTAATTTTGCAACTTTCGAATCTAATCAGAGGAACAATATGAAGTTCAAACAATTCTTTCAAAGACGATCATCCTCGTCTGCTTTGCCCAAGTCGAGCCCTAAAAAGAGTGAGAAGGATAGTGATGGCTTCTTGCAGCTCAGCTTTATGAAAAAGGAGAAAAAGCAGAGTCCGGTTCAGAATCATGAGCGGATGGGAGGGCTGGAATGCAAAAGTGAGAGGAGACAGGAAGTTCATGATGATGTCCAGAGCCAAAATTGTGGGTAAGTATGTGCATGATTCTTATTTGCTAGTTGACAATTGCTGATTGTGTGGTCGGTTTTTGGTTTGTAGTGAAATAAAACTTTGTGGTTTTATTTTGTAGAAATGATGCTCAAGGAGCAGAGGCAATACTGCAGTTGGAGACTTCCCAAGAGCTCCCAAATGGTCCGATAGTGCATGCAATTAATTCGGAAATCGTCACCCTGGATGAGTCTAACAATGAAAGTGAAGCTTTAAACGAATCTCACACTGGCAGCAGCTCCGTGCACATGCAAAGCTTCCATGATCATGAATTGGATTTGATGAAGGTAATTAACTAAATTTTAACATGTGTATTCCCTCAAGGTTAGTTGATATAGATAGATAATGCAAATTGGATGATTTGTTCTCCTCAGGCAAAGGATGAGACTGAAAGGTTCAAGGCAATGTATGAAGAAATGTGCACTAATTTCAAGGACATCTCAACCCAGCTGGAAAATTTAAAAAAGGAGTTTGATGGAAAGAAGAAGGAATGGTAATTGGTCTAAATTACATCTATCTTTTTAAATTCTTTTGTAATTATTATTTTAACATTTAGTAATTACCATGTAGAATGGTTTAAAATGGGCGCATGTTTCTATTTCAGGGAAAAATCCCAAGTGGATTTTATGCTTTGTATCCGTTCAGCAGAGCGGTTCGCCCATGAAGCGGAGGCAAGAGCAAAGACTGTCGAAGCTGAGAATATCCGCTTGAAGGAGGAGCTAAGTAAAATTCGCGACTTAAACTGTCCACTTCAAAGTCTGGAAACGAACTATCCCAACAGTCAACCTAGACGTGGGACTGGGACCGTTGATCTTGAGCAAAACGAGAAAGTACCAAACGGTGGTACTAAAATTGTGATTCCTTCGCAGTCATATTCCAAAGGTTCCAAGTCATTTTAAAACAAACTTCTTTAGATGTTAAAATTTATTAAAAAATACTCTGATATGATTCAAAAATAATTTATATTATTGTTCAAAAAACAATTAAAAACTTTTAGATTGCGAAGACGGTCCCAAACCGAAAACGATTTCCGAGCCTAAACAGACCTACCAGCACAATGGGGTAAATGGCCGGAACGGAAAGCTCGAGAATTTGCGTAAGACGGCTGGGGGCTCACTAAGAAATGCGTTGTTGCGATGGTGTCGGGAGCAAACCAAAGGTTATGAAAATATCGAGATAAACAATTTCAGCACATCCTGGCAGGATGGCAAGGCGTTTGCAGCTTTGCTCCATAGTTTGCAACCAACGGCGTTCGACTATGGTGGCCTCCTCACATCCAGCCCTCTAGCCAAATACGAGGTTGCTATTAATTCTGCTAAGCAATTGGGGGTAAAAGTGGAATTGGTGAGAAACAAATTGTCACAGGAACAAAATTCAGATAACAAAAAATAATGTTTCAATTGTTCAGTTTTATCAACCTCCCTTTCATATGAATTGCAGGACATTGTGGACGTATTATCCACAGAGGACCCCCCATGGGAGAAAATCTTGCAGTTCGTCACTGAAGTGTATTGTGCCGTTACCCCCCCTTGATTGAACAAGCCTTTGTTTTCCCTTTGGACAATGTGTTTTAGCACAGTTTAGTGTTATATTAACTAATGGTCTGAACTTTAGTATTTACAAATAGTAGTTAGCCGTAAATAGATCTAGACGCTTCCTGTTGTTATGTAGGCTTTAGAATTGATCTTACTAATTTGTAGTCATTGTCCTAAATTTTGCATGTTTTATATGAGTTATGATCTATTGATATAAATTCTCGAGTATTGTGAACACGGTTGCAAATTGTTGTTGATTTTGCGAATGCATTTTATTAGCCATAAAATTTACAGCTCAACTTGAATTAATTAACCTTCTCACTATAATGGACCACGTGACGAAGCAAAAATCTAGAATTACATTGGCAGACGTGTAACCCACTTATCATTTATTAAAATAACCACTTTTATCAATTACATCAATTTAAATTTTTAAAGAGCAATTAGAATTAATGAAAAATGGGTGTTATTGGGGCATAGTGAGAATTAGGATAAATAGGTGGATCTTTTTGTTATACGCTGTTAAGATTATATTAAGTTCTTTGAAATTATCCATTTAAATACAGTTTTTCATCAACATCCTACAATATTTATATTTGGCATTAATTAATATAATTACACTAATTACACTGATTAGTTGAAATTGATCCGATATGATTTTCAAAAATTATAAAAACATCATGAACATGTGTATAACACAAACATAAGTAGATAAAGAAAATGAGCTACGGGGAATGTTCCCGTTTCGACTGTAACTGGTCAATGTACTGTTCCGTAGAGTTATCATTATAAATATCATCCCCATAATCGTCATTAAGTGTCGAGGCAATGTCTCCCCTCTCCAGATTTTCCTCCAAAACCCGGAATGAGCTTTCAGCTTTGAAGATGCTCCTTTCGTAGGGTGTGGTGGATGGGTGGGATGACCGTGAAGATGATGGAATACTTTTTTGGCTCGCTCCATTCCTTCTGGTGACAATGTCATCTGGAATATCCTTATTGCTTTTAGCATGTCCACTGTTAGGATCTCTGTCGAGGTCGTATGCAAGGTTGTTATTTGAATTGGACAATGTCAACTCATCCACTTGCACGTTTAGCCTGGACATTTCGTTTTCGATTAGCCGAATTCTGTTGTGCAGTTCACTAGAATAATCAAACCGTGATAAGTTTAGAAAAAAACTTTGAGTATAAAAAATATTCACGAAATCATAGTATTATTAGTAGTACCGGAATTCATCCAACAGTTTTTGGATTCTCAAGTTCAGCGTTGCATACACCAAAGATGAGGTATCGGGATTCGCATCTTTCAAGTTTGGAGAATGGACACTATTTTGGCTGAAATGATCCCTATGAAACCGTTCCGATCTCTCGGTCGTCGGTTTGGGATACTCCAGGCGAGATAACCGTCTCTCTGTGGCGGCCACTCGCTCTTCCAGTCTTTGATATGTAGAGCAGTTAAAACATTCTGGACAATCACAATTGATTCAAGTCACTGACAATTACTTATTTAATGTGGAGTGTATTCATAATTCAATTAATTCAAAAAGTTTCAAGACGTTACCATTTTCACACTCTACCCCACTCCTACCAGGACAGCATTTGTACTTTGTCTCCAACACTTTCTTAAATGTCGTCACATATTTAGGTCGATAGAGTATCTTCTTTGTGCACGCGTACGATCCATTGTCCATTCTCCAGCAGAGATTTGGCCCATAATAGGGCTCGGAACCGTTTCTTGTTCGGCATGGCACTACCTTTTCCGTTTGGTAGGGACACCATGCTCTTGAAATAAAAAAATTTTGCTCAATGTACTACTTAATAAGAAATTTTGCTATTTATTCCAATTTCCCTATAAAGAATGCAATGAAAATTTGACATTATATTCTGACCAAGTAAGACTAAAGTTATCAAAGACACTTACCCAGAATATAACGTCCAAACGATTGAAAAGCAACTAGAAATCATGTACAGAGTAATAATACTGATTTTTTCAATCTCCGCTGACTTCATTTGTACAATATGGATATAATTTTTATCACAAAACTTAAACCCAAGACGAGAATCTCCTCCGGAGTAAGTTCCTCACAAATGGACAAGAAACTCTGAAGACGTTGCGTTGAAAGAACATCACAGTTTTTGTAGCACGTCAACAACTGCAATTTTCAAACTAAGTAGTATCGAAAAAAACAGACATTTTAGCTCACGTATTTTTTCACACTTTAATCTTGCATTGTTGGACGGGGAATGATCAAATAAATGTAGGTTTGGATTTGAGAAGTAAAAAGGAATAGGAACCGGGATGATTTCTTATGAAATGATCACGAGGAAAGGGAATTACGGGTGATGGCTTCCTTATAGGAAAAATAACTGGACGGGGAGCTAAGGAGGGTCAACTTTGGTAACAACGAAACTACTTTACTCTCCTCTCTACCGACGTTGTCCCATTAGCTCCGAGTCTGCTTCAAAAACTGTTTCCATTGTGTATGGTATATAATATAGTTACGCACATCTATAAGGAAGTTGTAGTGAATGACTGGAGCTTTTGTTCAATAAAAATAATGACTTGCAGTATCAGTCAGCTTAATCAACTTTTAGCAAAGGATTACTACCAGCAAGACACCTAGGCGGTTGTACTTGGCCCATTATGGTTTTGGATTTATTGCAGGACTCACGCTTTTCGTCAGGACAGCATTCAGCACAAGACTCATTATTATTATGACGGGATTGTTGGGACTTGCGATCGGACACTACTAGATCCTCGATGGAAGACGCCAGGCCATGGGAGGATGTGAAATGTGAGGTAATAAAAGTATGCAATTGTCTTCTGTCTTCTTTGGGGCTTTCTCTTATTTCCTATCCTAAACCATGATACACACACAAAGTATTTCTATAACTGTGGCTATGTAACAGTCGCAGCAAAATACACTGGTTAAAACATGCTGTGTGTTGAGCCAAGAGTGTGATTAAAGATTAAAACTATTTTAAACATATACCTAATTATGATTCAAGAGGAGCAGCGGAGAGCGTCGATTAGAGAAAAATTAGTGTTAGAGGCACGGCACGAGCGAAAATGAGAGAGTGAACTGACTAGAAGGAATTTTCATAGGAAATGCATACGAGTCAGTATCAAGCCATTCCAATCACATCACATCTCAACATTTCATCCTCTCAACAACAAAGATCTCTCAAATAAAAAAAAAATCCTCATGTCATGTCCCACTGCCTCTTCAATCTTCCTTCAGATATTTAATTCAACTCGCTTATCTCTAATCTTGCTCTCTCCCTCTCCACTTACTTCACAATTGCAGAATCTGTTCAGTCGACAAATTTATTCCACTAAGAAAACCTCTTCTCCTTTATTAATCATATCCTTTAAGCAACGATAATTTGATAATTTTTTAAACCAATTACTTATATTATTGGAATTAAAACAACTTTAATTATAGGCTTTGGTATTGCTTTTCTGAGCTAATTGATCCTCATCGCTCACTCCAATTCAGCAGACTGGATGCAAGAACAGATTGGATGGGGGAATGAAATGAAACTGGCTCGTAATCCTTTCACTTGCTTCACTGGACATGATGCGTATGCCTATTTGTAAGCCAACTAAACCTATGAGACTTACTAATTGTAGTATGAGGGAACTGAACAACTTTCGACTTCCACACTAAACAATGTGCGCATACATATCATGGATGCGAGGGCCATGGATATTTGAAGATGAACGTGACAAGTCAAAGTGCACAATGTGCATCTTGAGAACGCTATAAATAACGCATAAGCAGACTAACAATTCAAGCATCATGTCATGCTTTACTAGATGTTGGCTAGTAACCCCAGGGCTCTGACCGAACCGACTGACAAATCATCATTCATTCATTTATGTATCATTATTCATTATGTAACATACATTATCGCCATTAGCCAGATGCCGCATAATATGATAATTTCTCACAGTTCACTAAAGTTCAGCTTAAGATGCAGTTTTTATGCAGTCGTTATAGTTATTTACGTGAAATGAAAACGAGCGTAGAGAAAGGAGAAAAATATAGCTATTTTGTATGCCTTCTTGAAAAACTTCATCGATCACGTTTACACAATGCTTGCCTTTACCCAACGACTATTTATATGGTATCAATTTTACATCTGCATCGTATTTTCTGGAGTCTTCCTGCTGAATTCGCTGAGCTCTTTTGCCCTTTCATGATGACTTCTGATCTATAGGAGACCGGCTACCCAAAACAGAACAAAGGCTTATAATGCAATGCTATTTGATCCGGTATGAGGCTGAGGTAGAGTGGTAGATTTTTTAAACAGAATTCAACGCAACTTTTTTGACTTCCTTCCTTCTACCAGAGTAAATGAATTCTTAGAAGGTCTTCTTATAGTCTCCGGTGGAAAAGGCTGGAGACCACATGCGTGACCTCGTGGTAAATGAGTGCAAGTGGAAAAGGCTTCCCTTCATCCTTTTCAATCCCCTCTAGAGATAGGGGAGACCGAGTTACTCTCTCGCTGTTCAATCGACTTGAAGTGAAAATCCGCTGTGATTTGATATGCTATATGTGAGGGGGAAGTGGAATAAATGGGATGCTTTGTTAGAGGGACTGGATTCCTTCATTAAAAAGTTCCGTTGTTTATGAGTCATTTCAAGAGTCATTGCGTTTTCCGGTGATCATATAAGAAGATGATTTACATGTTGTCATTTCAGTTCGTCATGATGGTTCAACCGAGGAAAAAACTATCCAATTCATATCCAGTGATAATTTTTTGTAAATGGTAGAACGTTGTTGTATGAAAAGAAATATTCAGAATTTCCCTAAATAGCAGAAAAATGCCTTGGATGAGAGAAAGGACGGCTTTTACATGGTCAGTGGTCGTACGTACTAGTATGGCCTCAGTATTTTTATCTCCCTTTATAAGTATGAACTTACATATAATTAAGGTACAACTGCTGACGGTCATGATCACAGTGATAAGGAACGTTCAGTGTGATATTTAGCATTAAACCATCATTAATTTAGGAAAACCCGCTGGTTGAGTTTGGTGAAGAAAGTGTGCGTGTGTGAGTGCACCGAGGAGAAATCTATCATGAGATCTTGATGCTGACAAAACACCTCACCCCTATTTACTAGAGATGCCACAAAATAATGTCCTGCTGGCTTCATCTCACATTTATGTTCTTGTCTAGATAATGGACTATGTTATAGGAAACACCTGAATTATTAGGTCTAATCGCGAGACATACACATGCCCATGCCTCATATTATGTAAAATGTTTATCAGTATCGAAAACCTACCTAAGGTAGTATAGTCGATATCGAATCAGAACCTTCCATATCAAATGGAATGGACAATGGCATGATTGTGAAAAAACGTTACAAGTTCCCTGTGCTTTCTCATGTTATGCAATTGCATACCTTTGGCTTCAAGAGTCATCTAGATTAGAGCTGGAAGTTTTCAGCTTTTTAAAATCCCGTCCCGTTCCCGTAATTTTTAGTTTTAGTAATCTCGTCTTACTACCTGTGCTAAGTTTTAAATAACTGCTAAATCCCGAAACTCTTTACATGCCGACTAACCTTCAACCGCTTTGTTCTTCGTTATCAACAATTTGCTTCTATTCTTTACCTAACAAATTTTTTCACAATTTCATTTAACTTTTTCGATTGAATACTGACTTTTTGACGGATACTGATATGTACAATTATCAACACTGCATGGTCGAGGAACCCCGTTGCAATCATTTAACATGGGACTTAGCATTACAAAATTTAACATGGGACTTTTAACTGTAAATACCTGGCCAAAACGCTGACGTAAAAGCCCCGTTGTCGAAGTTGATATACACAAAAATTCTAAATGTCCGTTGTTATAGATAATTAACAGGCCAAAAAACAGCAGATCCTCCAGGAGCATTTGCACAATAATTGCGGAATGGGAACTTGTATGGTCCAGAATGGTGTGTCGATCTGATATCTACAATTAATCCAGACATTTTAGTGGATTTCGGAAAGGAGCCAGATCAACCATTACTATGACTGACAGAGCATGAAATACGCTAGCCCGGGGGCTAATGTTCTTCAGATATCTTCCTTCTCAACTGTGGCTCAAAATGCTTTTGCAATTGGACTTTATTGGAGGGAGTAGAGTAGTAAATGCAGGTTATCTTTTTAATACTATTGATACCCAACTGAAACGATCATTTCACAGAAAAGTGAGCAAATGATTCAAATTAACTATCATTTTATTTAAAATTTTCCGAACATAAATGAACTAATGTAATTTAACCAATTTTTGCTATTCTACATATACACCAAATCAATTGTCTTAATTACGGGAGAAACTACCTAAATATAAATCTATTAATGAAAGCATAAAACTTCACTTTTTAAGCCAGCCTTACAATTGTTTCTATCGATGATAGCTGAATATGAGTCCGACATCCAATCCTACTCGTCATTGTCATCAAAAGTGAGGGTAAGTTTGTCTCGCAATAGTTTTTTGAATCTGCGGCTGATCTACATGGCAAAAATATCAGATTTCATTTGAATGTTATATCTTCAGGTAAAAATAACATTTCAAAACAATATTTAAAAGTCAATTACTTGCGATGTCGGTAACTTCAGCACTTTTAGATCGACCATTTGCAAAAAAAGGAAATTTGCGGAAAAGTTGCTCAGGACCACTACTCGATCTTCTGCACCCTCCTTTTTCAGAATAAGCTTCTTTAGTTCTGCAAAAAGATTAAATTTTAAATAAATTATACTCCATGTCCAAGTATCATTTGAACTGAGAGTGCGGAAATACGGATTTTAATCGGAATTTTAGTCCCTCACTGATAAGATTGAGAATGGAGGGTTTCCTCTGCCACTGCTCGAACTCCTCATTGTCAAAATTCCCTAGCATGCCAATCCGCTTACAAACATCTTCTGGAACGCCACTGAAGACAGAGTCAACGTTCAGGTCCATGTTAAAAGTAACGTAAAGGTTCTCAAGATTACAAAAATTTGTAAAGACTTCTCGTAAAATTATCTCAATTTCCGGGGTCGGAAAGAAATGAAGCTCCACTAAATTATTGAAGCACTGAGAAACCCGGCACATGATAGGCGCTATGAGAAATGAGAACGGAAGCAGCAGTACTTTTACGGACGGTACTGTCTTGTCCTTGTCCGCACAAGAGAGTAAGTTTAAGAGAGAACTCTCATTTTCTAGTCTCTTAACATTTAAGATCCTCAGTTTGGGAAACATTTTGGAAAAACAGAAATGATCAGCGTTTGTCCCCGCCAAAATCAAGCTGGTCAGTTCCTTGAGCTTTGGGAACTTAATGGAGGTAAACTTTGTTTTGATGTCCAACGTTAAACAACTTAATTCTTTAAGACTTGAGGTTTGACTCTCCAGGAATCTCAGAATAATTCCATTGTCCAAATGGGGATACATGGGGAGAAAAACCCTGTCCAATTTTAGCCCAATCTTTGCAACGTTCCCCAGAGCTAAATCACTTAATGGCATCATAAGCTCCAGGGATTTAACTTTTCGTGGGATTCTCGTCAAAACGTGCTCATCAAAAAGCCGGATAAGTATGGAGCGTCCCTCAATACAAATTACTTGCTCCATTTGCATCCCTTCGAATGATAAAATGACAAAATACATTTTCAGATCCATCAACATCTTCGCCCCTTCTAATAGATCCCCGATGAATTGGACGAATCGACGAGTTCGGTAAGGAAAGGCTACGCTATCTTTCGGTCCAGAACCGTGGAAAATGATGAGCTGCAGTTCATTAAGCTTTGGGAAGCTCACATCTTGAGGAGGGATTGCCAGACCAAAGGTGTCCACAATGATTGTATGGCAAATACGCTAATTACAAATACGCTAATTCACGATTTTTTTCAAAGTCCCATTCACATATTTTCATT
>JAQGAH010000758.1:0-26232 GCA_034696885.1 Lepidocyrtus paradoxus | reverse complement strand
GAACTCAGGGCAAAATAAGATAAATTCATGCATGTTGCATGTTCCCCACTAACTTCTCTTCATTTTACTTTGTTCTCCTTTCATGATAATTCTAGCATCATGTTTCAATCTCCAATCTGTTTCAACAGTACACTTTCATGGTATACTGAGCGAAACCAGTGGAGCGGTATTGATCATTGAAATCTGATATGGAATAATTTTTACTTGTGGTTCCTTCCCTATTATGAGAGAAAACTAAGTAGTTTTCATTTCTTCATCTGCATATGAAATCCATTGCAGCTCCTTTTTCCCGGTAAACATTTCGAATAATTTCAATTAAAAAACTCCGGAGCTATATTGGCACTCCTGAAGTTTCGCATTATATGTACCTCCTTGGGCTTACTTCCATGGAATGGAAAAAAATCAATGTTAGTTATGGGGCATGCCGCTATCTGCATACTTTTGCTTTCAATGTGTAAATAATACAAAACGTTATATGGACGTACATGGCGCTGTGAAATATTCAAAGGCTTAAAAAATTTCCTCCCTTTTCTCTCACAGCCTTACACAAATCAGTCAGTTCAGTTGAGGAATAGGCAAGATAAAAAAAGTTTTAAATGTAGCGAGAGAAAAGGATGATTTTCTTTCCAGTGAAAAATATTATGTTTCATATAGAACAAGCATACAGAAAACAGAGCCCATTTATGCAATATCATGAATTTTTTTGTGGCAAAAAATATCGAAAATGATATGGTAAAAACCAAGGTCTATAACTAAAAGCATATGATAAAATGTACAAAAGAGCCTCGATGACTAGGCAGTAGTTAGATGAGCTGTCTTTGATACGAACTTCATATATTACACCGAGTACTCAACACGAAAAGAAATATACGCCCACAACATAAACTGTCTTGTCATAAAGATAGGGCTTTACTGAAGTAAGATATGCCTTATAGATATTTTCCCTTTTTGGCGTATTTTCTTTCTTTTCCCTTTCTATTGGCCTCCTTTCTCCACTCCACACTGCAACTTGACCTCGTTTGCCCGTCAGTTTCCAGTTGTATTGCATTAGGTCGGAGTTTTGCTCTTTGTCGTTATTGCCCTGTCATAGTCGTCACTAACGAATTCTATGTAATTGTAAGTGTACCATGAAATGAAAGTAATTTTTGTGTAATACACGCCACTTGGCACGCACTTACAAAACATGGCATGCCCATACATAGATTTTCATAATAATAAGCTGGGTGAAAGCTCATACAGTGTGACTGGATGCATCTGTTTCCATCCACTTTTATCCCTTTTATCCCTTTTCTCCGTCTTTGTCCCCGTATCATCAAGAAAGTCATCCAACCCTCGATAACTTAAAATATATAGTGCTAATGGTACAGCTGTCTGTCAAGTCGCGGGTCTTGAGCAACATAATGCAATCATGTAGTGGTAGGCTCCATGTCTATAATCATCTATCTCTTGGAAGGGGGGAAATGGGATGAGGATGGGGTTAAAATGGTTGCGGTGGAGAGAGTCGGAGAAAATTGAGTACTCGAGAAAATGAAACTGTTGTCTTGGTTAAAAAATATATTATGCCTCAATGTTTGACGAAAAAGTGTATTATAAAGGGAAACATAAGGGTTCGCTATCCATATGGGGGAAAGGCAGTAACATAACCTTAATGTATGATAATGTCTTACTGTTAATGTCAGTGTCACAATAAATTGCAACGAGACACGAAAAGAATACGCTAGGGTATAAGTGGTGTGGGCCTACGTGCGCGGTGGAACACGTAACTTTAGGCATGGCATCGCCAGGTTAATTTGATTAACATGGCTTGGACGAATGTATGTTTTAGGCAGTGCAATAGGCATACCTCAAGTCGAGTGACCGAATTGTATTGCAGCGAGCTTCACCGCACCTACTCCATAAAATATAAGTTATGAGAATCACAACTCCAATTCCTACCTGTATATTTATGATCAATGCTGGCATTCCCATATTCATTATCCCTGAAATGAGATTTTCTGTTGTATAACCTCATTCATGACCTCGTTCTGTCACACACCCACAAAATAGGTGGGCTAGGGTATTTCATTGTGTTAGCAAAACCTAATAATGTTCAAATCCCCTATCATGAGAAATAACTGGAATTCAATTTTGTTTGCAATTACTTTTTATAATTTGATCGCAGCCACCCACCTAGACGTACACTTTTCACATGTATTACGTATGTATGAACTTTCACTCAAGAAATGTATTTTCCCACCCTCACATTGGAATGAAAATGATATTTACAGATATGGTACGGACTTATGAAACAAATTCATTTCCAAACCATGTTACTTTACTGAATTTACTTTGCCTCTAAATTATGGATCGATATTTTGGAAAACTGGGTATTTATTCATTTTCGTGAATCTGAAAATTCCCCGAAATATGTACACCTCCCTTACCCAGAAGTATTGTGATAAATGAGTTGTCTGCCATGGCACCTTCACCTTCAAGATATTTTTAGCCACTTAAAGTTGATTGTAATTTGGTACTTAACTTTGTGTATTTTTGTGTCTTTGTCCTTCCTTTCACACACTTTCTCTTTCACACTTCGCTCTCTGCATTACCTCCCGATAAAAAAATTCACCCCACAAATGTGTCTACCTCCACCATACCACTGTTGTGTGCTTGCTTGTCTGTTCTTGGTGCAAAAAGGATGGATTTTTTGTAAGTACTCCCGTTTATAACATAATAAGTACCGGGTACCTGTCGCATTGCTTGAACCGAGCCGACTTGAACATTCTTTGGGAACTTTGTGATTTGCATGTAAATGTGTGAATTTGCATTTGCTATTTCCATACTTGCCTTTTGTTAAAAGAAGCGTTTTGTAGTTTCGTTGTAGTACAAACTGGTTACCTTAATATTTCAGGTAACTTAGTGGACAGAGATGGGATGTGTGTCCATTTTAGTTTTGTGCATGTAAAATTTAATGAATGAATGCTATGCTTGTTCTGCACTGTTAAAATTTTAAAGTTTAACCTTGAATAATAATTGTTCATGTCGTACCTTGCATCTGTGAGTCTCATCGATTTAACCTAGCTGTTGTTCTCAACGTTCAGCAGGATAAAAAAAGAAATTCGGCAAGGGAGATACACCAACTCCATGCCAAAGTTTATTTGGCATTTTGAGAAAAACACTTTCTCCACTCATTATACACGTCATTTGATACATTATAAAAGGAATGCTTTTACCAAGTCCAGAAAGTCTAGAAGTAGTTCAAGCTTTCTCTGAACTTTGATAATGATGACTACTCAAAAAAACTACTTTAACTTTTAACGTTATTATTGAGGACCCGATTAGAAGTTACGTACATTCTTAAATCGTCGCTCTTCGTGGAATACAGATAAAGAAACTTTCCCAGTTTCTTGAAACGGATATCTAGTTTATGGATCAAATTATGTCATTTACTTTATTTGAATAGTTGAGATGAGCACCTACTCGGTTTAAGGTGTTGAGCACCGAGCTAAACCCGGGATAGAAAACGAGTGCATACTTCAAAATGGGGGAGAAAATACAGATAATTGTAACATTTACTAGTTTAATTAGCACATTTCCTACCCTACGAGTAGAGTTCTCTGAAGATTTCTCACGTTACCTCCGTAGAGGTTCCCACTGGGTTAGGGGCATGGTATCCCTCGGGTTATTATTAAAAAGGTAATTAAGAAACGGTGCAGTCTTAATAGCTGAGATATCATTATGCATTTAGTCGACCTATTATACGTAATGTTGTTCAAGATGGGAATAACATAATCCAGAAAACTTTCCACATTTGCTTGCATATTTGAATGTTTGCCAAATAGCTTCAAACATACTATTTACAATCTTTTTTACATTCAGAGCCACACGTTTCAGTAATTTATTCAGGACATTCAAACGATTGTTCCCTTGTTTTTTACAACTACCTCCCTACAAGCTTAAACTACAATTTTACGGATAGACAACGTTTTGAATAAAAATCGGATGGACTATGTATGACTATCTACTATGACTATCCACTAGCCACTCATTGTTAACTGACATTTTATTCGTAACATGTGATGATATGTTATGACATGACAGCAGAAAACCTTGAGTGTAAATTCGAAACAGCAACAATGTTGCAGAAAGTCACGTAGCAAAATTAAACTAGAATCGAGCTACAGCTCACCATGTCGCAATCCCGATCATCCAACTTTCACTAACGACTTCACAGACAAATTTCTCTGGAGAAAGTTGGTACGCCACTTTTAAAGATGGTAGTTCCAATGTTTCAAAAAATCTGTATTCGTCATTCATTATGAATAAGTACTAGAATTTTAACATTTTTCTGCTTTATTACTAGTCAACTTTTCTTTTGGAAAAAATCTAATGAAGCTAAAACCTTTCTGGATTCTTGCCAGCATTTATTTACCAGCCTTTTCAACGCATCCCAACTGCGAAATAAGTTGGTTGTGTCAATACTAACTTGTTCAAATCAGAGAGCCTCACAACCGCAGTTTGTAATAATGCCAGCAGCAGGTAACTTAAGTAATTTCCTTTCCGGGAAGTGGGGTTTGTATTTGGGATGCTGAACCAAGAACTCTAAGGAATTTAATTATACTATAGGTAAATGCAATGCAATGTCAATAGTAAAAAGAAGAATACTAAATTTTCTTGACTTATCGTCCCGCTTAAAAGCAGGCCAAGTAACCGAGCCAAGCCCTTTCATGCATATTGTCAAGAAAGATTTCGTTGAAAAGGCTTAGAAATATCATCAGTAACAGATTTTAAAATCATTTATCTACTTCACTGTAATTACTCTTGTATAGAGTTCTGAAGAAGCACTATAGAATATCGACATTGTCAATCTTTTCAAACTTTTATCAGTGTTTGCAGAAAATTTCAAGAGAATACACTCTACTGCTGCAATACGGTTTGTACATATATTTTTTAATGTGATTGTTTCTATCAAGTAGGGTTGGTTCTATTATCTTACTAGTTATGGTCATACCACTTCATTTACAATAGCATAAAAATCACATTAAATTTTACTTAACATATATTTTGACTACTTCTTAACAATGCTTAATCAAGAATGCGTTCTGAATTCTCATCATTCCCCGCATTTTGCTTGTGTCTTTGTTCTCTGCGGAATATATACATATGATGTGTGCCGAATTGTTTCTGGCTTTCCTTTTCTCTGTCTGTGTTTCATGGAACTGCATGCATCCCACATAACTATAACCATTAAGCAGCCATTAAAACCATTCGTTTCTCCTTTAAGTTTACTGAATTTGCAAGCTGCAATGCAACCAAGCGTGATTTGTTTGCTCGTTCCTTATACATCTCTTGTTTACTTTCCACCCAATTTCTGAAGAACGATCTAGAAACTCTGTTGCAAATAATATTGCTAATGTTCTAACTCCATTTTGTGCATCTGAAAGGTTTGAGAAACTACTATACTACTGCAATGTGATATGATAACGAAACTATATTACTAATAATCTGCACTAAACTAATATTTTATAGTCCGTGCTCGTTCTGCACGTGCACAAATACAAAAATACTTGTTTATTTAAACATTTCATGGAATAAAGCGTTTTTATTGGTGGGTTTGAAGTGCGGTTTTTATATATTCTATCATAGGGAGCCACAAAACTTACCAAGGATGATATAGAGCGAGTCTTTGCACTGTATGACCGGGTAAGAAACCAGCCATATATGTTATTTTATAGTATAGTACTTTTAATTTACAAGTTTTAGAGCACACTCGGACGGGTTGATGAGGACCTATGGGATGGATGAGATAATATCTTGTTAACTTTGTTATTTTTTCATTAATTTTAGGATAACAATGGGACTATAGAAAATGAGGAGCTCAGAGGCTTCCTCAAGGATCTCTTGGAACTGGCCAAGCGGGTAAGAAAACTTAATTAAAATATGTATTTTTTCTGTCTATTTTCATATCTTTTTTCATTACAAACATCATATGCTATTTGGCATAACTTTGTAAGTGTGAACTAGGTTTGTAGTAAAATTTTCTTTGTGAAAACTTCACTTGACGTGGTGGAAGCTATAAATGAACTTTCTTTATCTTGAGTTGAAGTTGAGTTATCAGTCATGAAGGTGTACGCGTACCTTAGATAATTACTAAATTGCTTGATTGATCAATTTATACCGAAGGTCAACATCACAAAGAGAATGATGCAACTTTTATGTTTGTGAATCTGCGATTCTTCAATCGAGATAAACTTTCACCGATCGAACCATTTCTTACCTACCTACTTACTACTACTCAACTATTCCATTCACATAGCGAATGCTTTTTCCAGGGCATAAGTATATTAGAGAAGTTTGGGAGCAGGGGAAGTTATCTAGATGAACTTCACGGAAGTGGGGTGAACCAAGTTTAGAGAGTTTGTCGATATTATACAAATGAAGTTCCACGAAGAAGTTTGTTTTCAAACAAGTACATACAATATGTAAGAAAAGCAAGAGTTTCAGGAACGAAGGATACTCTGGCAAAGCCCTTCCCTTCCAGTTACGTGTAATGCTTTTACTTCGTTTTATTTGGTTCATTTCCTCTGGCATTGAAGCCATCTCTATCATTGTCAAAAGGACCAAACAAACAAGGACTTTCTTATTTTTTTATCAAGATCTCCCATCAGTTTTATTCCCCTGTCCATTTTGATTCGATTCGTGTTCGAATGGAACATTTTTTTCCTGGTGGACAGACCAGTGTAACTGGGAAAATTGCAAACATCCGGTTTAAAAAACAGTGCAAAATATTTGTTCTCAACTTTTTAACAGAGCGTCGCCATTTTTGAAGCTGATCTTGGATAGAATACAAAAACTTTATCATTTTTATACACGAAATAATAGAATTGGGTCAAACCGATGATCTTCACTGAATAAAAAGTAGGTTAGAAATGTCCGAATATATTTAGAAACCTACGTAAACTTTGTATAAATTCCATTGATAAAAAATAATGCAAATGCATATATGGATAGTTTTCTTTTCAAAAACAAAATTCAAATCTGTATCCCAAATTGGATAGAAAAGACCACTTAAAAGTTTTCTATAAAAACAGAGACAACTCGCTTTCATTCATAACTTGATTTGAGCTCATGGCCTTCTATTTTGTAAAGGAGGGAAGTAGTAGCATCCCATCAAAATTTTACTCTCGACTTGGATAAAAAAAATTAGATTGACATGTAGGCAGATATAAGTAAAAACAATAAGGGGAAAAATTGAAAGAAAGTTTTAGCACTTTATTCCCCATCCAGTTTTATGTGGGACGTGGAGCATCATGTTCATTCATACATGAAAAAACATTTTATGACATGCCGATGCTTTCTCTTTTTCTCTCTGTTCTCCTATATCTGTTTGTTTGTACTTTTGCTTTTATCTACTGCTATTTCGGTAACAACGACAATAGCAACAGTAAGAGCTTTTGCGAAACCAGGCTGCACCACACCAAACATAATGTGATATATATCTTGTACCTTCTCCAGGACTATGACGCACAGGACTTGGCAGAGTTTGAGGATACAATTCTCCAAGGATGTGATTTTAACCGGGATGGGAAGATCAACAGAAAGGAACTAACAATGATACTCCTCGCTATCTCCAAGTCCAGTCCAGACGCGTAGAAGAAAGAGGGAAACAATTTACAGCCATTCGTCTAAGGATTGTTACGATTCTCATATTATACGAACAAGGATCGTCATGATAATATCATCATATCTCCTCTCTCTTTCTCTCTTGTCTTCAGTCGTCTTCTACAACAAAAAAAAATATGTAAGGATAAGTTACACTCATCATAATTGTACCGTTGTATAAACATACATAACTACAATATAATATGCCAGTATCTGTACTACGAAGAAGAAAAAATTGATATAAAAAGATATATATAACTGTAGGGAAGTAAAAAAACTTATGTGTAAATATGTTTTCAGAATAGATCAGATAAGGGAAAATTCACTTGTTTACTTGTCATCTCTCTACAAAAATGAACCTGTTGTTTGCTAGCAAACAGAAATGAACAATTATAATTCTCTCATATCCTGTCAGCTCGTTGTATGTATAACAAAGTTGGAGTCTAACGTTACAAAACTATGCATACCATTATATCCTAATATCTATAGTTGTAGGGAAATACACATCATCATTCATCAAATCAAATCAAATTTTGACCACATCTTGAAAACTCAAATGAATGTGAGGGAATGCTAGAGAACGAGGAGAAGAACATGTAATATAAGATGTATTGTTGTTGTATCTATTGCCATACTAAATCCTGTTAAACAAAGCAGAGCAATACCTAAAAACTATCATTCTCAACCGTAGAGCCCGCCGATGGCATCCTAACTATCGTAATAAGAGATAAAAGAATACTAATTAACCAACACCATTCATTTGCCTCCATTTCCTCTCTCCTTCTATAACGCTCTCATTCTCTTTCAACAAAAAATGTGGCTGGAAATAACCAAATTCGCTATAAAAACTATGCCGTAGCAAGCACCATGCTGCATACAATACTCACATTACACTCATTTTCAAGAATAATTCATACTAGTGCTAAAAAATATTAGTATATTGCACAGGAAGAGAGTCAAATATATCCTTACATGTACTAATTAATACGGCTAGCTATTACTAACAATGAAAGCTATTCCGATTTAGATTATTTTCAAGATACTAATCTTACAATGAGGTCTTCTTGGTCATATCATCAGGTTTATGTAGGTACAACTCTACGTTATAACTTATGTCTCTGGATTACGTATTACTTAAAGTTACTATCTTTTAATTAAGAAGCCAATTCATATGAGCTGCCCATATTGCATTATTCCGCATCGCACACTAAATAGCAAAAAGTTTATCTGTACTGTATTGTGACGCACAAAACGGAACATCAACCAGGTTGTTAACTCTTCTTGTATGTATGAGCCTATATCTCTTTGTAACTATACTATACTTTTACTCGACTTATTTCTCGATTAACTCGATCTCCATTACGATTGGCTACCGTCAAAAGAACTCACCTTCCAGGATTACGCGTTAACGTATATTGTGGCCTGGGGGAAAAGATTCATTCATTTTTACCAAATTCGGTTTGATTTGAAGAACGGTCGGTCCACAAAGCGGAAAAGACACGTATATTTTAAACTCATGAAGATGACGATGATTTTTAAAACAAATTGAGCACGTAAGGTATCATATTATGCAAGATATACTTTCTTCCGGTATTGGATGCTATGCGTTATTTATGGAATTTTTCTCAGTACTATTATTTTCCCGGGCGAGATCTGTGATTTTAAACCTGAATTTTGACGGTGCTTCATGTGGCCACTGGTTGTGTTCTATTTGGTAATACATACTTTAGAGGGAGGAGGTAGGTAGAAGTAGAATGGGATAGTTGACATTGGATAAGAAATGTGGTGACAAAATGGCAATAGACAATTTTAGTTCTAAATTAACTCATTACACAATTACCCAGCACCGATTATTTGGATCTACTTACTTAAAACACCTATACCAATCTAAAAAAAATTGCTTAAGGACGCGCAAGTATTGAGGAATTCAAAAGCGCTAGCACGGAATGGCTTAAAAGTAAATTGACAAGTTTGCTAATAAACTTGCATAAACCCCTCGACAAATATTTTTCCAGCTCACACTAACCTCTTAATACCTAAGTTGCTGCAGACATTTGTGCCAATTTTAATTGAGATTAGCTGAAAGCTTCACTCCCTTCAGAATTCATGGAAAATAGGACTCGTAGTGATACCGTAAGATGTAACGCACTAGGTAAATTTAAGCGTGAAAAGAAGTAAAAGTGATGTACTGTAATAAAATACTAAAAAAACACATTTTAAGGAACACGTAATATGAGGAAAACTTGTACTAATGACGTATGGCACTTAATTTTGCTTCCTACTTACTTACCTACCTACATTATACACAGCTTTGAGCAAACCTTCATATTCCTTCTTGAATTTATGGATTTCTCTCTCTTTACCGGTAGGCCGGTAACTAACCAGTGTTGATGGAAAGATATGTATTTCTCGTTGCCCGGTAAAGCATGCTTGCGTGTTCACTTTTAGTCAAAAGGAGTGGAAAAGCATGTCATGTGGTGGAGGGCACATTATAAAGTAACACTTTTTGCCTTCCTCCTATACATTATAGAAAGAAAGTAGTTGTTTAGAGGCAGCACGTTCCTCATCCAGACTTAGCCAAGTAGAGTGTCATCGACAGAAACTTTCGAGAAACAAGTTTTCCGCGAAGATTTCTCCGTGCTTCAAACCATGCAACTTGTATAATGGTAGACTCGTCGTGCTTCCTTTTTCTCGTTCCAGAAATCAGTGCATGTGCATAATTACTCCTCATAAATGTTGGATCATAATTCCAAAAAAATATACCTTCTCAGCTAATATACACGTTAGTCCGCCTGTCTAGATCTATGCCACCAGGAGAGTGAGAGCATAAAATTATATTCTTTCATGCTTTTTGCTTCAGCTACTGTAATTTTCCTAGGATGATGGCGTAAAATTAATGGGAAAATTTCAAAGTATGTTTGTCAGACTTTTCTTTCGCATGTGCATATAAACACAGGTGTATCATTATTATATCATTGGACACGTCATGTTATCGTTGACAAGCATAATATATACCTTATATAATGATTGTTGGCATTCCATTACAATATTTCTGTAGATTGCTAAGTTTTCAATGGTGAAATGTAACAAAATGTTCGTTATAAGTACTTAACCGGACTATGTTGTTATATTTTGAATTGAATTGTTACAAAAACTATATATTTATTATATGGGATATGTGTTATGATATGTGTATTTGTGCCATTATATATTGCATGATCCATTCATAAGGAAGTTATGTATCAAGTTAAATCAAGTTTAAGATGAATATATTGAAAGAATGCTCTGTATATGTATAAAAATGGCAAAAAAGTTGTTGAAAAATCTATTGTATAATGTAAGGACTTACAATATTTAAAAAAAATAAAAATAATCTTTACTTACTGTTTATTTTATCAAAGGGCTTTTATACTTTGGGTGTACATATTTCATTACTAAAGGTGTTCTTTTTTTATTTAGGATTTTTTATTTGTTAACAGCTTTCGAAATTTTTCGAGAATGAATTTGTATCGTCTGTTCAATATGAGCTCCATCTTTTGCAGTTATGGCTCGACATCGCCGTTTCCAAGATTCCATAACTTTTTTAGCCGTTTCGGGTGTCACCTTATTCCATTCTTCGTTTAGCACTTTCCAGAGCCCCTCCATCGTCCTAGCTTTTCTTTGAAAGAGCCTTTGTTTCAAATGTCCAAATCCATAAAAATCCATCGGACTTGCGTCTGGAGACTTGATTGGGATGTCTTCTTTCTCTATCATGGTTATCCCCAGTTTTTGATGCACTTCCTTGGCGTACTTGGCCGTTATCTTGGCGGTGTGAGATGAGGCTGCATCGTGATGTACGTAAACTTTGGATGTGTCTTCTCCATACATGGCTGGAACATGAACCTCAAGTAATGGCTTCAATACTTTCTCAACATAATATGTTGCATTAATCTTTACATTAATAGGCACCTTCATCAATGGTAACGTGCCCCGCCCACACATTGCACCGACCACCATAAACTTCTGACCGAACTTTTCAGATTTTTGGACCACAAACTTCTCGAGCTCTTCACGGTTCTTGGTGTATGCGATCCTTCGAGTCCCATTGCAATCTTGGAGATAGAAAAGTGCTTCATCTAAAGTAACCACAAATTCGGATTTTTCTCCAGCTAGGTGTCGCTCATACAGCTTTCGGCAGTTGCGCTTCCGGTTTACACGATGACTCTCTTTTAGAGCGTGAACGTGCCTTTTTTTCGGGCTTTTTTTCCCAAATCTTTGTGAATTGTTGTCCAGATGGTAGTCCTGGACACCTTGCACCTTTTCGCCATTTCGGTGATAGTCGGTGGATTTTCCTTGGAAGATAGTTGGTCCACTTTCCTAATGAGGGCTTTTGTCCTCTTCGGCTTCTTCTTAACTGAGGCAGGTTTGCTACGTCCATCAGCCACAGCTGATCGTTCTATTCCCTTGCAATGAATAACATTGAATATGGTGTTCTTCGAAACTGATAAATTTTTAACTTTTAACACTTTTAAAATCTGATTATGGGTCAAATTATCACTGGAAAGCTGTTTAATCAGCTGTTCTGCTTCCGGAGGCGTTTTTCGTGGCATTTTAAGGCTTACTGATTAGCAAATTGCATATGTAAAACTACAAAATTTGGTCTTTAAGATAAGCAAAAAAAAAGTTAAAAATTGCTCCATGCCTTCGGTGCCAGATTTAAATAAAATCCTAAATAAAAAAAGAACACCTGTGTACACTCTATTCATATACTCAGAGAAAGGCAACTTGGTTTGGAACTTACATGTGGGATGATCATCGGGTTTGAAAGATTCAAGGAGGTAAGGATTCAAAATGGGGTATTAGGAATCTATCATTTGAGAGTCAATGGATGAGAACTATCAACACATCATCAAGTGTCATATTCATCATGGCTATGACATTTCGTGACATTTTTCCATTTCACCAAATCCTCAACACATCAAGCATGGAATAAGTCTCGTTCTCATCTTTCTTTCAATTTTCCTGAATTTTGAAGGACACGTGACAAAACAGCCTTCAAACGTAAGGCCTCGACTAACAGTTTTTATAAAGTTTACCCAAAAAAAGCTTTGCTTGTTGGTTTTTTAGGTATAGGTAAATGCAATTTTTTCGTTTAAAGGAAGCTAAACAATTCCTGATCAGTGAACCATTAGTAACAGCCATACATGACTTATTGTGCGGTTATGTGGCAGCATTTTCCTCCTTTCGCAAATTTTCCATAACTCACCAACCCACTTCCCCTTCCATTCCACACTCGAGTTTTCTCTTCTCCTTGAAATTTGAAAATATGATGATGTGTAGCCATCATTGAGTGGAATATGCTACTCTGCACAAAATCCTATTGATCCACAAAATCATCGTGGATGATGATAACCGTATTTACAGAGTAAATATATGTATATACCTATGTCTTAAAAGCTGGCTTCTTCCTGGATTTTGCACCGGCATAGAAGGCAGATTTAAGCACCCCTGCTGGTTTGGAAGATATGGCTCAAACGGGAAATGGCTGGAGGGAAGGTGTAATGCATGGGTTTATCCTTATCTCTGGTGCACAAGGGAAGGAGGTAAGCATGTGAATACAAATATTTGAAAGGATACATTTTAAGACATGCACATATTACGCTGGTGAAAGCGGGAACCTTTCTGTTATCGGCACCTTCATACATGACATGGCACATTTTAGTATTTTTGGGACATTTATTCCTAGACCCAAGTACATAATGGGAATATTATACATAAAAACCTTCAAAATAATATTTTAAATTACTTCAATATAAAAAATTGAAGAAACCAGACAAATAAATCATATTTTTAAGGGTAAATTGTAATACAAATTACGGTTAAAATCTAGTTTTTTAAATGGTTTGATTTTTATTTTGCATTGCACGGGCCTATTTAGAGATTTTCAGGTTCCCACAATGTAAGTTTGCTTATGCGGTTGCCACAATTGAGTAAACATTTTCTGACGTGCTCCTGACAAATATGAAGATCTTTCAATGGCGGCATCAAGTGTCGATCTAAAAGTGCAATGTTTTCCAACAAAATCCCCAGCCCATTACTCTCATCCCCTTTCTCAATGAAATCCAACGCCCGCTTGTATTTTGATTCAGATTCCTGGAGGCTTTTAAGGCTTTTCAGGATATTAACGGGTTTCGTGCATCGTCCACACTTGAAGAGAAGACCCATGTTTTCATCCACGGTGCAAATATATGCTCCACAGTGCTCACATCTAAATCTGACATTGTCATTTGACAGCTTGTCAAAAGTAGGCCAGTCCTGGTTACAGGCAATACAGTCGCACTCGAACCAAAACTGCTCCCATAGTGTTTGCTTCCTCTCCTTCCTCCCTGATGTGATAAAACAGGGACCATAGTTTTCCGTAACTTCCTCTCCAGGCCGGATCGTACGGACGGTGCGAACCACAACTGTGTCGTTGATGAAATATCTACAAAACGAAACAAATT
Source organism: Lepidocyrtus paradoxus (assembly GCA_034696885.1). Lineage (NCBI taxonomy): Eukaryota > Metazoa > Arthropoda > Collembola > Entomobryomorpha > Entomobryidae > Lepidocyrtus > Lepidocyrtus paradoxus. The sequence continues at coordinate 12,109 of JAQGAH010000758.1, read as the reverse complement.
GATGACTATATTTAGTAATACGCCATCACACAAAGACCTCAAAAAGTTGAGTAATGATAAATATGATGATTATATGAAAAAATGCATATAGACAGCATTACTTATGCATGAGTCATTGGAGAAGAAAATCGAACTTTATTTTTTCCTTACTATTTGTCAATTTGCAGTTGCTAATTTAATCCTACCACATGTGCCGATTTATATTGAGATTTTAGCATAATACCCTTTTACAATCCTACATTCTTTTCCCTGTTAAGATTAGAAACTGGGCTCATTTCACTCAGACGTTTTTATTAAAAGCACATATCACAACCCTAATACTGAAATCCTTTTGAAATCTCAATTTAATCCGCCTATCCCATCTCATCCCTGAGGTAAAAGTACCTGCATGCATCCTTTCCAACCTTCTTATCTTTCAGATTATAATCTGTGGAGAACATGGGAAGTGGAGGTTTTGAATATGAATAAGAAAAACTGAAGCTTTTCGTCTTAAGGTTTAGTATCCTTCATAAGCCGTATAAATACATAGCCTGGACTTTTATTTTCCCCTTTTCCTTCCCACTTTAAACACGTATAGCCAAAACACTACAAACAAACAAGCTGCTAAAGTGGTAACCTCCCTAGAATTCTCTCATATCAGCACCATCATGGAGATGATGATGATAACAGCTCAAACGTATCGTATGAAAAGTCCCATTTTCTTTTGCTATGCAGATGGGGTTTTCTCTATCTTTCTGGAAGATGCGGTCGAGAAGGTATTCCCGCTACCTATATAAAATAACGGTAAAAGTGATGCCAATGCCCACTCAAAGCAGTCCACCCAAAAGGAGTGAGAAAGCTTGTTTGGAGAAAAATCTCATTAAATCAGTGTACTCTGAAGAGCGTGTGAACATGCCCACGGCTTTCATTCCTTTTTCTCAACAGCTCTACATTTACATGGAAGACAAGTTACATTGAAAAAAAAAACTTTTCCAAAAAGACATTGAAAACGAGTCGACTACATATTTTTAAGAACCTGTAGGTTATCATTTCCTTACAGGTTGGCGAACCAAAGAGGGTATAATTTTCATCCGTCGCAAAATTAAAACGCTCAGAGTCACACGGTACTTCAACTTTAGGGAAGTTGGGGACAAGAGAACCTAATTGGAATTCACCTTTGTAGAAATCTAATAAAAAAATCTTGAAAGCTAACTGTTTCGTGTAGATGTGGCTCATGTTTCACCATTACCAACATTAGTTTTGCAAAAAAAACTTTACAAGGCTGAAATTTTTCTCTCTTTTCCTTGATAAAAATCCTTTCGCCATTTACTCTCAACTGGACAAGGAATAAGCAAACTTGCAAAGTAGCTGTGCTAACAAGTAAAAAAAACATCCCACATGCACGCTTACAACGTTCTCATGATAGCATCCAATCACGTAGAATTCCTTTGATCAACTCCTTTCTATATTGACTTTTCTGGTGCACGTATGGATAGTTAGTTATCAGCCGGAGCATCATTATACTCCATGAAATCAACATGTCACGCTGAAGTGAAAGTTAATTTTGTGTAAGGAGTGTATTCTCCTCTGTAATCTACTTCCACAGACTTTCCCTTCAAGTCTTTTTCTCCTAAAAACTCAAAATTTTCAAGGGCTGGTGTCTTCAAAACCCCCTTAGTACGCTACCATATGCGCTCCCCTAGCATGTCTTGTGCTGTTGTGCTTCGGTATTTTTTTGCACATTTAGGACTACGACGTAATAAAAGGGGGAAACGAGAGGGAGAAAATCTTTAGAATAAACGAAAGGAAGAGATCCTTAATGATAGCAACTTTTCTACGGGAAGATAATGCGGTCTCTTGACAATAGACGTTGTCCTCTCCACGTTCCCATGCTCTTATGTATGAATGCAGCACTCATTCATTTCCTTCCTTTTTCTGAACAATACTGCAGAAGTGGGATCCCTGCTCCGGATGCTCCAATACTTTTGAGGACGACTGTTGTATTGTTATTCTTTCTCGTATCCTACACGAGAAGATTGCGAAAACAATACACTTCATCTTTGAGGAAAAAAGCTTTTAATCCCCGTTTTCCTATTTCTTGCACAATTTTTTTTTATCATGTGTTGAGCAACGGGAGAGTGTTCCCTTCAGTTAAGTTTTTCAGAGCAGGATGTCCTACTTGAACAGGCGGAGGAGAAGCTCTTCCAATGTATGCTGTCATGTCGTACTTTTTTGAATTACAGTCTCAAATGGAACTAGAAGTGCAATCAAGTCTGAGAAGGTTGGTCAGGGGATATCTATCGCACAGCATCAAGTAGCCCATCTTCCATTTCTACTTTTGACTCTCAATAAGACAGCTTTTACTGGTGAAAGGAAGCTCTTGAGACATAGGGAAGCATGTATTAAGTATAGAGCTTTGGCTGCAGGCATAATTGCTAGAAAGCTGTGTGTATTGCGCTTCGTACAAAATACTATTTACTTTTCCATTAAATGTAAGGGCTAATCTTTTACTCTTCAGCGGGCCAAATGTCCAGATTGAGATTCTGAAGCCTCTTGAAACACATAACATGGTAGAGAGATTTGCGATTCTAGAGAATAGGCTAGGATCTTGATCCTCTACAAATGGCAACAACATGGAAGGAAATCATGTTCAGTGCGCATTGTACGTAGGTACATATTATTAGTTTTCTCCTTCAAATAGTACAGCTGAGACCAATGTTAGGGAAAGGAGATGATGACCCAAATCACCCAGTTAGAAAACTCATCTGTATACTGTGGAACTGAAAGCTAAAGAAAAGCTTGTCTTTAAGTATGTCTACCTACTTGTACATACTTATGTTGTACGTAATCCAAAGAGCTTACTAATGCGGGGAAAAGGCAAACCACTACCACCACCATATCATTTTACATTTTACCATTTTTTTGGTCAGACGTTTTAGAACAAAATTCAGCCTCTTTCTCTTCAGCGGATTATATTTTGGAAATACGGGATCAGCAAATACATTAAGGTATGAATCGATTGCATTCGGTTTGGTCAACTTTATCAATCAACCAAAAACTTCATCCCAGATGGGTTTCTATTACAATTTTTGTCCCTGCTGGAAGGAATGGCTTTGGCTACAATTTCTCTGAGAAATACAGGTTAGTCATCATGAGTTCTAATTAGACTGGTATTCCGACAAGGCCATCCCGGTTTTAGGTAATTTTAATTGGAACAGGTCGTCTAGTTTACTTTTGGCGTGAGAGACTTTCAACTACAATGCCCCGTAGGGTTTCCAACAATGCCACGAAATAAATGGTAAGACAACAAACTGAGCAAACTAAACTACTTTGGAACGCGTCCTTCCTTCTCCCCATCCAAGCTCTTCCTCGGAAAGCCCGTTCGAGATACTTTGCAAAAACAGGGATGTTTTAAATGTCTAAGGTTTTTTTTGCAAATTCCAACTCAAATAAAGCAAGCCTTTTCGTTTCAAAGTCATGAAGGAACTCGAACCTACTTGGGTGTCCTCGTGCATTCCCCATTGACAAAAAAGTACGCCTTATGTAAAGATGTTGAATCAACATTTAGTTGAAGTGGAGGCTAAAAATTATTGGATACGGTGCCCTTGAACACATGAGCTTGCGTGTGTGGTATTATAGCATTGCTACATTAATACAACATAGCATTACGGTGCAGAGCCCAGAACGAGATAGTAAAGATAAACAGCAACACAATAAAATCCATTTCCGATTATTGAAACAATCTCACACGCCCCATCCAGGATCCCTATTTCAGATAGAGACTCCAATGCAAACACCAAAGAATGTCAAATTCGTCCCGGTTAATCTTTCAGCTTTCACCATTTCATAGTGAAAGGGAAGTAACAGCGGAATTGGCTCAGGAAAACTAGAGCCGCGTTAAAGAATGCCCTTTGTTCAATTTCAATTTATCCCATACATATAGCAAAGAATTTGCCCCAGAAAAAAATGCGACTCGGGGAAATGGTTCATGCAAACATAATCGTGTCGTTATATTAAATGATAGTGGTGCTTGTCCTCAAAATACTTGTCTACTTTAAGCAATAATATGAATGGGCGACTAAGCATTGGTTCCTCTAGCCTCCACTTTCTCCACGATTTCATTAAATTAGATACATGGGCTGCGATGATAAAACTCGGAAAGCTGCAAAGGAATTATGCGACACTGCTATACACTATCTTATTGTTAGTCCAAAATTTAAATATTTTGCAGTTGGCTAAATTACATTTACATACACATATACAACCGTATTACAGCCAACATGTGGAGGGCTGGCAAATTTTCCTAAAGTTGTAGTCACTAACTTGCACTTAAGTCAATGTAGTTAGCTATATTAAATTTCATTAAATGAGACAGATAGTAAGGATAGTGTGGAGACCTTGCAAAAACCTGGAATTATGAGTACGGAGTAAGCACGACTTTCACTTGAAAAGGAAAATATCTATAGGCACTATTATCTCGACTGGAAACATTCGCAAACAGAAATTATTACTGTGAAAAAGTGAGAGTGTTATGTTCTTCGATAAGGCATTTTACCGTCCCTGCATTAGCATCTATATGGGACATATATAGGTATAGCATGTATGGAAGGAGCTGATTGTGCACCCCATCAGAATTCCTATGATTACCATTACATTTTACTATACATCACCGCAGCACCACAGAGGCTGAACGCGTTCTAGATAAAATGCTCACCGGACTATTGCGGGGTTGCAGGAGTGGTTAAATAAAGCCAACGTCGGAAATAGACCGCCACCAAGTCCTACGGAGTTGTCCTTGACCAAGTCCGCGTCCCAGCCCGAGGTCTCGTGAGTGTTGAATTGGAGGAACTGAAGGCAGTGATGTACTAGCAGGCCAATTTTCACTTCCACTTCCCCGGCTGTATGGAGTCAGATAATGAAAGGCGTGTGTGAGTGAGTTGGCTACTTACTACTTAGCTATTCAGCTTGTTCGTGTTCTAATTACAAGATTATATATTTATAATAGGTATACAATATCCTTCAAACATTAAGTACAAAAATGCACATTAATAAGCTTCATAATAAATTTCAGCAAATTGGATAATACAGTCAACCTGAAAGTTTCGCTCCTTCCATAACCTTCTCTAGGTATCCGCTATGCTTCAAAATGTTGACAAGGTAGGCAGTCATAATGATTTGATGAAAATCTGACTCTGCATTCCTCCGCTCCATATGTGTCACCAAGCTGAAGAGCACTGAGGAGTCTGTCTTATACTCCTGAGTTGAAACATCTACATAAAAAATTGCACTACTATACACCTTTTGCAATGAAATGTTAGGGATGTCCGTTTAATTATAATTATAGCTTAAGATTTCAATTTAAGGAACGGTAATTATGGAGTATACTAGTGCTTGTGGAGGTTTCCTTTTTTCTTGCGTCATCTCCCACTTTATCTCCATTAGCTGATGGCTTTGGCTTTCTAAGTTCGTCCACTCGGCTATACCACTGAAGTGCTTCTAGTGGTTCCACCTAAAGGGATATGAGGAAATACATACATTTAGGATGGTGGATGGAGTAGAATGCATTGTGGTGAGAGTAAAGCATTCCCATCTGGTTCTGAGGGACCGAAACCCTTTCTACTTACCTGAGTAAGAATCCGAAGAGCCATATAACAAATTACAGAGATTCCAGAGTGCTTCAAAGCCCCAAGAACTTTGCACTCATATTGATGATGGCTTTTCCATGCTTTCTCCTGACATTGGGTTGAGCAGTAGGAGATGTGTATGCACGACTTACACATGACCGGAACCTCCAGCCTATGATTGCAACAAAACAACTTATCAGCTTTAAAACATTCAAGGTTTAATCAGTCATGTGGAGCTTGTAGAATCCGCTAATGAATATTCTAGACATGATAGGTACGATAGGCAGTCCACTTCCTCGTAGTATGCGAAAACACTTGCACAGCATTTTGTCAAACATTGTATAGCATTCTCAAAAGGCCTTCAACAGCGGGAAATGATACTGGCGATAAGTGTAGCGGAGTTTTCAGCCCAACTTAGTCTAACAGAGTCAGTCGAGTTGAGAGTTTTGTTGGGTGTCAAGTCAAGTTATGGACGAGCTCACGTTGTAGCGGAATGAGAAAGCTATAGTGTTTCACTCCTTTCCCTGCAGTCCATGGAGAAAGCGTGCAGTAAACAATGGTTCCGGTAGTCTTTGTTCTTTCCTCGACAACTTTTACTGAGGCAGATCAAACAGGAAAGGGAACCAGGTCAAAATGTTGGAAAGCAACGGAAGCAAATTACAGGCTTGCAGGGTCAAAAATATTAATCTAGGTATCATTTCAGCGCTCAAATGCTACACTTTATGTTTATGACATAATATGGGCTTTTATGGGACTTTGGAAGGAAAACTCATTCCATGCCGATATTAGGTATGGGCCAATTTTCTTCCCAACTCTCACGAAGCCCTTGTCGTCGTCTTCCAAGGTCTTTAAGTGACAAGCTTGCGATTTTAAATGCAGGCGACATGACCGTAAATCATTAAAAGTCATTATCAATAGTCAAGCTGTTCTGATGTTGAATGTGTATATCATCAGCAACGGAGTAGTCCACTGCTGCAACAAACAGAAAAATAACTGAATGCAGTCGACTAAATGAAATGACGATGTGTTACTTAAAACGGTCTGCATTTTGACTGGCGAATATAAATTACGTCGTACATTTTGCATTATATATTTTGAAATATGTTGCAAACTTGACGATGCCTGTGCGTGTTTTTGTTTTTTCTTATTCTAAAAACAGCTCCATGAGATATGGGCTATACGTTTGTAAATGATGGATATACTATTAATACTTTCACTTTCATCAGCAATAATTTACATTCCCATAAGCAAAAAAGCATAACTCATCTGCTTCGTTTCCCCATTCTATTATAATTTTACGCTTTTATAGTTTTCTATAGGTGGCTGCTTCACAACTTTGTTAAGTTAACTAGGCAGATGTACTAGACTTTTAGTTCATATGGTGCAAGTAGTACTTAAGTAGCTTTGGAGGAAAGAAAGTTGGAAGAAAGTGATCAGCAAACTATTAGGGAAGGATGATAATTTATGATACAGTTTGTATTCATGACATTCTCAAAAACAAGGGGAAAGTAAATATCCACCCATAGCTAAGATGGTCTGACCAGATTTTACTTTTACTTGGATGAATCTTCCTTCTTCCTTGCTTTGTAAATATATTTTAGAATATCTTTTTTTAAACCAACTTACGGTGCGTAGCATTGAAAACATTGGAGATGATAATGCTGTGAGAGGAGCACAGACACGAATGCTTTCTCCACAAGAATCACATCGCCAGGTTTGAATGCCTCGGTGGCCACAACAAATCGACCTCTCTTCTCATTGCTTTTCAGCGTCAGACCTCTCGAGCAGGCTTTTAGGTACTCGTTCCGACCACCAACTACCTCTGGCAACTTGAAAGAAGCATCGCCATTGTTGACACCGCCACCACATGATATATTATCCTTGTCTGGAAAGAAACAAAACTGTAAGTTTTACTCAAAAACAAAACGTGCAGGGTACGATACTAATATACATATTGTTATCAAAAAACAACGAAACAGGAGATTTCACCAAAAAAAAATTCATTCCTTTTCTTCCACGCACATAATTTTCACTCATGTATAAATACATATAGTAGGGACCAAAGGCTTTATTCCTTTTCCTTCATTTTACATTATTAAACTTTTTTCTGCTAAGCAGCAAGAAAAATATCCCAGTTGTACATGAATATTTTCGTTTTGAACCGTTTTCCCCTACATTTTGAATTAGACGGGATGGGAAAAGGTCTTTAAAACAACAAAGCTCCTTTTTTCCTGACCCAGCCTGTTTTTTTTGCAAAAATGTGAATTGGAATTGCACTTTTGAAGCGAAATGGGAGAAGGGCCATTCTCTGTGTTTGTGCATTATAACGGTCATATTGCACGGCACGTAAGGGTGTGCCTATGACATGGCATACGTCCCAAAGGAAACTGGCTACGGATCGGATATAATATTCGTAGCTATATATAACCCTCGTACAATACGTAACTTCCTTTCCACATTCCAATAAATTGTTCCTTCCTTGGAAAAAAGTAAAAATTAAATGGGCATTCTGGGAGTGAACATAAATTACCTTTCAAAGATAAAAGGCTTTATTCATGAGTACGAAGGTCATTACTTTACCGGGGAACCTTACCAGTTGAGGAAAAGTTAGCACCAGATTTTCCAGATGAAGAGGTGGAACACGACTTGAGAAGGGTTTCAAGGGTTGACCTGGTTTTGCAAACTTTTGTTTCATCAAGTCCGTTAGCTTGATTTAGGCAGTGGATGGCTTTTTGCAAGTGCTTTGTTGCCGAATTTCGTTTACCAGTTTCAAGGCAGCAGCGTGCTAAACGCTCGTAGAGCTTGTAGTGGAGCTCGGTTGGGTATCCCAGGGTGAAGGCGAGTTTAGCATCTCTCTCGGATAATGAGTATTGTGCAAGGTGAAACAACGCTGCAGAACGATTTGCATAAACAATGGCAGCGTCTGTTCAGAAAGGGGCAAAGAAAGATGAGTTGAATATCTCTATTGACAAATGGGCGTTGTTTGAGGTACATACCAAATGCTTTGAAGTAATTAATTAAGTTGAGAGGTAAGGGTCCAAGCTCGTAAACTTTATAATTGTTATGCTAATCATTTATGGTTATGTTACCTGAGGAAGCATCTTCATGGGGGATCCAGGCTAAGCATTTGGTGTAGTGGTCTAATGCAGCCTTATTGTCTCCAGAGCCGAATGCTTTATTACCACTATTTTTCAGCGACATTCCCTTCACTTTATCCTTTCCAGGTGGGTGGTTTGTTAACATGTTATGAACAAAAGACTTTAGTTGCTCATTCTCCAGAAAATAGCCAAGCCGAACTGGAGTCAAGCTTGATTCAAACTTTGCCCAATCTCCTGGACTAAAGCTGGACCGTAATTGCAGACATAAATTTCTAATTTCAGATTCTTTTCTGGGTGCGGGAACGGAGTCGATGTAGCTTGTGCTATCGCTGCCAATCTGACCAACAGAGAGCATTGCTATTGATTAAGTAAAGTGCTAATCCTAATACTTGATTAACTTAAAGTTTAGCAAACTTTTAAAGGCCAGGTGGATACTGAAACATGCTGGTTACTTCACAATATGTTTATGATGAAAACATGTCAAAAAGTACATGCAAAAGTGAGAGTGAGAGAGCAGTTCAAAATTCTGTTTTGTTCCCTCCCTTCCCTCCACTGAACATCATGGTATTCTATTTTTAGAAAAGAAATATTCGAAATCTACACAGAAGGGTTACGCATGTTAGTAGTTTTTTGTATCATATTGGTAGCGTACGTATCTGGAAAATATCTATAGTTATTAAATGAATCCTGGTATACGCGCTACAATTTTGAGTGTCGCATATATACTTCATTTTCTTGCTAGTTGAACAAAAGATGAGAAAAAGCTATGGATTTGAACTTCACATTACCTAATAACAAATTATCAACGCAAGATGCTTAGGTAAACATTTTAACATCCCTTCTTAACCAATGATTTATTTAGTTACGTAAAAGAACGATTTAAAAATATCCATCAGTCAGATTTAAATAAATTAGTATTTACAATTTGAATTCCCGTATACCCGATTATTGCAGTTTTCAAGTTATAGAACAATTTGATAATGAGAGCTTTACTTTCCATGCAATAAAAGAGTTTTACTTCCTAGTACATAAAAAACACACGACAGAAACTAGACTGCTATTTATTGTCAACTTCCTTTCATGGTATTATTTGTCCGACCAGGGAATCCGTTTCCGCCAATTGCACCAAAATACAGAACATTTCCAAACTTTTCTGGATTTCCTCCCATGGGATGAATTCACTAATGTGATGGGCCTCAAGCCAAGTTCCCTCAGGAGTCTGTGAACAACAGAACGTATTTTTTAATATAATGAATTTCCATTGCCATTATTGGATTTTTTTCGGTGCAAATGATATTGCAAAAAATCAAAATCCAGGTATATTATTGCAAAGTTGAATAATTCATTAAAATGTATTTCAGCAAAAAAAACTCCGTCTAAGTTCACTGTTTGAGCTTACGCAAAAGTAGTCTTCTTCCCGATTACTTTAGGTCCCCCTCGTAGCAAAAGTTCACAAGCAAATCTCTCCATACAAGTGTCATTTTCCACCTCATCAAAAGCAAATCCTTGTCTATTTGTCAACGACACGGAATGGAAACCATCCCGATCCAATTTGTATCCAGGAGGTACATAATCAAATCCTGAAAAGCTGTTGCGAGAATTTCCACTGATGTCAGACCGTCTTCCAACGGCTGCAAATCCATTTGTCCCGAAAAGGGACATGAAAAATAAGGCCAGTCCCACCAGTATTATAATAGGGAACAAGAGAGGGAATGTGATAAGGGCAAACATGCTTGCACCTTGACGCGTCCCAAGATTAGTGAGCGCTCCAGTAACATCTATAATTTGTTTTCAACATAAAGTTTTCAAATGTCATGCTAATATAAGTAAGTAACTAAATGAAATATCACCAAAGTAAACTATTTTTCTAATCTGATATCAACCAAGTTTACCAAGGCGGGAGCCTCCTTGCGATATCTTCGTTTTGGGTTTCAAAGTTTCCACCTCCTTGTCCCATATCCCTTCGGAGATCACATTATCCGGCGATTTTGGGTAATATATAGTGGCCACAGTGAAGTTAATGGTGAGAATGGAGATCACACCGATAACGACTATATTACTGGATAAGTTGGCAAAATTTGGATTTCGAATCATTTTCAGATTATATTTGAATTGAATGATTTATAGCAATCCATGGAGGGAGACCACTAACGATGTCTAGGAATCTTGTAACTTGAACTTGACGAGATCTTACTACAATATCGAGCTGTTCTTACATGCCAGTTGAAGGTCAAGGATAAACTAACAAGTCTGAGAATTTTATTTTATTTTTCGTGCCATGCAAATCCACAGTCGATTTTTAAGATGAAGAATAGAACATTTTGATACCTGAGTATTACTTGCAATGTGTCATTACATGCGAAAAAAATGGGGACGAATTTCGGTTTAGATTTACTTTTCGTATCAAAGCAGTGTGCAAACATCTACATAGGCATAAAATATAGTGGTGGTATATACCATTTCCTTTGCTATTTACCTCATTTTTGATTTTTTTTTTCAAATTTAAGCCACATAAAATGATAGCACACAGGGGCTCTTCATTCAGTCATCATTTACTATTTATAGAAATGCGGATCCATTATATTATAATTGTGTAAACACCTACTTCACTTTATTCAGCATTTTTGGATGACTTCGCATAGCAATACACCTGAGTCTATTAGAGGACTACATCTTCGAAGGAGGGTAGGCACGAAGAAAAAAATGTGAATAAAGTCGAAATTCGAAATAGACAGTTTACGTGATATTATATATTGACTCAGCATTTTTCTCTAAGAAAATTGAAATAAGGGTGATTAGATTTTGTCATTGCTTTTGAATAACTTCTGAATTCACATAACCCAACATACATGAAATAATGACATGATTATATTTATAATAAAAAAACTGTAAAAATATATAGCATGGTAAGGTTAATTATAATAGCGCCTTTCCGTAATACGTCCTGTCAACATCGGTGGTAGGGACCACCATCATTTCCAACGCTGTCTGAATACATTTTTTAAATTCTCAAATTACATATTGCAGCGAAAAAGCGTGTTATCATTTGGGGAAGATGCGTTTGCACGATTCGATTGAGTGAACTTATTGTTGCAGATATTAGGAATAGAATTGAAAGAAACTTTTTTTTTGTCATTTTTTGTATGTTACCTGCTACCAAACAAAGATGATAAGCACACATTTATAGTGCAAATCAGTTTTCGTAAAAGTTCATTCATGAATCTTTTTAGCTCAGCTCTCGGCATCATGCATCGCAAAATGCGGTTAGTCAATGTCAAGAAGTAAAGTAGGAGGGTAGGAAATAAAATGGTTTGCAAATTACTCAGAGACATTTAATTATTAACTTGCGACCGTTAGGTGAAACGCAAGTTACTAAGATCGTCTGGGCAGTCTGTCCGTCTGTCTGTC